>JAOPHQ010000389.1:5000-62500 GCA_030340625.1 Merluccius polli
TTGAATCTCAGTTAGGCCTCTGTTGCTTTATAATGGAATACATTATAAAAGACAAAATGAAAAACTTTTCATTCTGGCTTTTTTAATTGTTGCTCTAACTTAGCTTTTATGCCTACCTTGCAGCTACTGAAATCTAATTCAAATAAATTTGTTCTCACATGAAATCTAACGGACAAAAAACTGACAGAATCACCAGTACAGCATGAACTTAGTCACACTCAAATACTCTAATGCCGTATTGTATACTATAACAATACACACAATTAATCCACACATTCTTGCACATTTGTGCAACTTTATACAATGTGATATTATGGAATGCATTGTTAAATCAAATCTAATATTGGCTATTGGTCAGGAACCCTTAAAGTTGAACAACAAAATATCAATATATTAGTATTTTATAGTATTATTATTATTATTGGGAGATAACACACATATTAACGCTACCGCTAACACCTAGCGTCTTGCACCTAGCGTGTAGCGTCTAGCCTCTCCTGTCATCCCACTGAGGTGAAAACATTAAGAAAACATCTTAAGCCGCAAACAGCGAGCAGCCAAGCACGCAATAACTGGAACGGTGTCCAGAAATACCAAGCATCGCCGTTGTCTTAGCGAATCAGGAATGCACAACATTTGAGCAAACTTGATCTTCGGATCAAGTGGAAATGAAATCCAAATATGACTTCTTTCTAAACTTTTTTCTTCTTCTTCTATTAAACCCTGTTTTGACTCGTCTTGGCTCGGCCTGTGTTGTCTCGGTTTGGCTCGGCCGCGGCGGGGCGTTGCCAGCGCCTGTGATTTGATGCAGACTAACCTCAGGGGCTGAGCTCTGGTAGGCAGTGCTACCTCCTACGTCAGGGGTCAGAGGTCAGAGAAGGTGTAGGGGACGGGATGTCTACGAAATCACCACTCTTTCTAATCTTTCTATAGTGCCGTTTGAGCTGATGAAGTATTCCTGTTTGTCCTCTACCCCGATGACATCATTGCAGTAATAGTAGTAGTCCTATGTGGACTAAACACCAAGCAGACCACAGATGTGAAGAGTGTGCAGCCTCAAATCTGTGGATTGTCTTTCGTGTATTTAAAATTACGTACCGAAGCGTAGAAATACAGTTTGTGCAGCAATGAAATCTTTTAGAAAAACAAGGAAACATTCAAAGGTAGTAGTAGCCATAATATTTGCCTGAAAAATAATTCAAACATTAGCAAAGCTTGACACTAGCCAGCCCTTGGACACCCCCCCCCACACGCTGTGTTTCTGAAACATAGGTGCTGTCCAACCTCCCCGTTCAGAAGACTAGACATCACCAGCTATGCAATATCATATCTGGTGTCCATTAACATAACAATGTATTTTTCTTGGGCTGAAGTCATGAAAATATTAGCTATGCATTCCTTTAAAGTCCAGGATATTTATGCTAACAAGAGCAGTGGGCGATGCGTTTGAAGTGCGGCGTTCCCAGAGACAAGGCCGTTGTGGGAGTTGAGGTTTCATGTTTGACGAGGCCGCATGCTACTGTACTACTATATCTTGCACACAGTGGTGGTTGGGTTGTCCGATTTTCCCCAGAGTGACGTTCAAGGCGATCGAAGACGTCACCTCACCATCAATCTGCACACACGCCCTGAGAGGATCTCACCTCATTGTTTGGTTTATTTTGTTTCCCCTGAGAGAAACAAGGCAAGGCAAACACATCCATGCCAAGTTACGCACAAAATACGACTTATACTTGATTTGGCATCGAATGCTGTTTTGCACACGTCTGCACACAAATGTAGAGTGAGTTGCTTTTTGTGTGATGTAATTTCTGCATGAGTTATTTTGTGGTGTGTCATTATTTCAAAGATGCCAATGTTTTCTGTGTTGCGAGGTTTGTAAAGTATTACGCCCCTGTCTCTCTCTCCTCCTCCTCCTCCTCTTGTGGACCACCAGGTAAAGGTTTCTACAACCAGGCGAGCCCCAAATGTGCCTCCTCCTGCTCCTCGTCCTCGGAGCCGGAGACGCCGCCGCCCTCCTCCTCCTCCTCCTCCATCCTGCCTGTCAGCCAGATGATTGACAAGGTCAAAGGTTACTGCTCCACTCGCTCGGACAACTTCTACAAGAACATCATCATGTCCGACAGCTTCGGCAACAGCACCAAATTCTGAAGCTTCTGTCTCTCCTTGCTCACTTTCTCTCTCTCTCTCTCTCTCTCTCTCTCCTGCTCTCTTTGTATCTCTCTATCTCTCTCAGGCTCTAGGTTCTCTGACCTTCTGTAACCCTGTGTGCCGATCCTGAGGTTCAGCAAAACATTCTCAGAAAGTGAAGCTCTAATTGTTTTTTTTTTTTTCAATCAACCATTTTGTTGGCGGCCGCATTTCACGAGATGTTCAGGAATGTCCAGCGTCTCTGGCTTCCCATTGGCCGAGACACCCGACAAGCAATTTTGATATATTTGATATTTGCCATACTTTTTATTTTCCCCCCCAACTGTTTTCGCTGTCAGTTTCTGGCTCTGGCGGTGTTTTGCGGTGTGACAATCACCATTGAGGCATCTCCTCCTCACATGTTTTGACTTGCTGATCTGACCAGAATCCAAGACAAAAAGAGTAAAACTAAACAACATTAAGCATATCAAGTTATATTTTTTACCCTGCTATACATATTTATTCTTTCGGAAAGCATGTAATACAAATTCCAATATATGTTAATATTTATCAGTCAATTTTAGGCGGTGTGGCAATATGGGTGAGGTGAATGAGCGTATCACCCCACAGAAGCGCGCATTTTGGCCTCCCCTCTCTGATTTTCTCAAACTTGTTGTCCCCGAATCTCTGGTCCAGAAACCCTAATGTGATTTCACAGCAGGGCTCTTAATGTGTGGGGTGGTAATATACAATACCGTATGTTGCCATTACTTCAGCTTTACCCCTGAACCTCAGCTTTACCCTGGCTCGACCCGACAGAGGAATTTTCTCGAGGAACCTTCAAATGTGTATCCTCTCTAGTCATCAGATATTAGGCTGAGGGTCATCAGTTTGACATTATTAACGTTCAATGCATAACTGATTTCTATAGTTGCCACCCATGCTGTTTAACACCCAGACACACTAACTCAATACAGTGTAGTTGCTATGTCAAAAATGAGCCTTATATATCAAGCGCAATCTGTTGATGCAATCCTCCCCAGACCTTAAGTGCCTTGCATCTGATTTGACGAACAAATCTAAACAGAACATTATGGTCATGTTGTGTTTACCGGTAATGAATATGTTTAAAAATATTTACGATCACATGAAGTAATTCTTGCAATCTACGGTTGTAATCTATTATCACCATTTATTATATTGTCACCAGACTGGGGGGCGCGGGGCTGATCAGGCAGTGTTAGCGTAGGAGAAATGAGTGGAAAAATAAATGACATGAAACATGCATGTTTTCTCTTGACAGATGGGTAGTTTGCTAATCACTCGATGTTTTCCATTCTTTTTCCTCTTTCTAAATACTGTGAGATTTATTGTTAAAAACTGGTCATGTGCCTAGCCACAACTTATGTAAATCTTATTCTTAAGTGCCTTCTTTCATTTTTCATCGCCTTATGTTTTTCTTGGACGTGTTTTTCTTCATATACAATCAATACAAATCACTGAGACTGTTAAATACACACTGTGTTAAAAAATGGTGAAATATGACCTAATTTCTACAAGCTCCCCATTCTTTGCACGTCTATATATTTTCTGAACATGTACATTGGACGCAAACCTCGGACGCGAGAGCAAGACGACGAGAAATAAACAAAGCCGCGGTTATGGGCCCATGTGCAAACTCTAGAAATACTTCTCCTCAGCTATGTCCTCTCTGGGTTAGTCAAGAGGTCATGACATCACCGCAGAAAGACTAGACGAGAGGAGGAGGACCAGGTCTTACATAAGCTTTACTGTATGGGGACTGTATTGGGGGGGGAAAATGCAGGAAATATTGGAACCGGGTTTTCTTTATTTTGGACTCTATAAGGCAGAGATTTTGCTTTTGGGGTGTTTTCAGGTTAAGTAGAGGGGGAGTATCGAATTATCTCTTTTTGTCCATAAGGAAAATCAAAACGTCACGCCAGTGAAACTTGGAGGTTTTCCACAATCAGATTGGAAAGATGTGCTTGTTATAAAACAATGTGATGCACTAAGAGATGTGGGTGCGTCTTCTGCTAGCTTGAGAGGGAGCCCAAAGGTTCACCGCTAGCCAAATGCACGTCGCTAGCATCGCCGCCAAAGCTTAGCATCTGACGGTTGGCATGTTGTTACCCAAAGATCAACCTCCGGTTGAGGAATGGAAGTAGTTTGCTCTCTCTTTGAGTCTTGTCTCTCCTGTAAATCTGTCCTGTACATTTTCTATTTCATTTCTTTTTTTTCCAAGCATAGCCATTTTGTGATTTTGTGGTTTGTGGTTTGTTTTGCTAGCAAGTGCATTCTGCTATATGTATTCACATCCAGTGTAGCTAGTATTTTTATCACAAAGGGAAGTAATATTATTTTTTATTTTATTTGTCAAACATACTTGACTGTCCGTCAGGTTTCCATACACATGACTACTGATAACCAAAACTTTGTAGAAACATGAGTTTCTTTGGTCCAACTTTACTTTCACTGTTGTTGTTATTGTTTACGTTTTCTCCATCACAATATCACTCTGTCACATAATATATATATATATATATATATATATATATATATATATATATAGGTATTTTCATTGATTCAAATATGTTTAGGCAAATCATTCGTCGTTTCACGTTTTCCTGGCTCTGAATCACAAGCGAAGATGGGGAAAATAAATGTATATCTTCACATTGTTTGATTAAATGCTTTTTGTTGTTTGTTTTGTTGCTTCATAAAAAAGGGACAGGCAATAATTATAATTATTTGAAAAAGGCTCTTTTTTTTGTAACAAATCTTCATTGGTTATTTGCTTTATATGCTATATTCTGTAAAAAAAAAAAAAAAAAAAAAAGATATCAGAAAAATGCTTTCTTTCTTTACAGTCCAAGTCATGATATGTTTTGTGAATATGTTTTTGGAAGCTATAAAGGAGTCATATCATTGTGGTCAGCATTTTATTTTATTTTTGCACATCAACGATCTAATAACTAAAGACATGCAATTATGGACAGCTGAACAAAACCAGAGGGAAAGCCACACAGCGATCCAACTTGTGATACAGACACAGATCATACTGACAGCAACATAATTATATAGCCTACTGGGGATGCCAAACATTTAGGGCAGTAAAATAAGAAATACATTATTATTACCATGTCAAAAAAGTGAGATCATTAACATCTCTATACTGTTCATCAATACAGTATTTCCCCTTTTGAGTCTTCAAACATAATATCTTAGTATAGCAGTAAAAATGAAGGCATGTAGTGGCGCACTCATATTTTTTGAAAAGGGGAAAAAAAAAAGATTTGTGAACTTTAAAAAAGAAATGTTTATTGCGCTCATCTGGGGAGCCGCTTGGTGCCCTCCACCCACAGCTCGCAAAACCTTCACATTCATATAAGAATAACAAATACATAAATCGCATAACTTAATTTGCTATTACTTTTATCGACAGATATTCACAAAAAAACAAAAAAAATCCGGACTTGGACGGAGAACCACCTGTCAGCGGCCATTTTGGATCTGTTTCGGTGTACGGCCGCCCTCTCCATCTTGGCTTGGGTTCCTGTGTCATCAAGTACAGGAGCAACAGCGGATCAACACAGACGTTTCCCCCGGCAACAGCACACCACAAAACACAGGCTACCACCTCCCCTGCCCAGAGGAGTGCAGGAATGCTGCTCCTCTTCCTCAAAGGTGAACCCAAACCCCAACACCATGTGTGCATGGGGTTCGCATTAGACGACTTCCTCCAGGGGTTAAGCGCGAGTCCGCTAAGGTCACCCGGTCACCTGCTGATCAAGCCGCGATGCGACACACCTGTCCTCCATGGGTATCGCCACTAGTTTCCATGGTGCATGAAAAGATCAGATCCAGAATTAGTGTTATGAGTGAAAAGGGTCAATTTTTTAAAGGTGGCGTTGGTTCTCCTTTAAATCTGCCCACAAAATATATTGCTTCCATTGAGCTCATGGGGGGGGGAGAGAATACCCATAGTGCATCAGTCCAATTGGGGGGTGATTTGACTTTTTAACTGAAATGTGTTTACGTCCAGAATTGACTAGGAAGGTAAAATTCAGCCACAACCTAATACGCCGTGGCACACAGTGTGGGGATTAGAAAGAGAGACAGGGAGAGAGAGAGAGAGTGTGTGTTTGTTAGTATAAACAAACATGTTAATTTAATCACCAACAAAGTGAATATACAACATTCACATGTTGCTCCCTGCTGTAACGTCTGTTACCAATAAAGCATTTGCATTGCCTGTGAATATTTGGACATGTATGTATTGTTTTAGACTAATGCCATCTGGAGACCATCTGACAAAACAACACAAAACATTTGCTTTTCCTGGGACGTCATGGCGGGACTTTCACAGAACGGTAGTACAGTCCCATTGTAACTTCTGCAAAGTTACACATTTCCAAGTAATACAGGTGGGCAAACGCAAGATGGATTAGGTGGATTAGGGAGGGAGAACAGCATAGCTATTAATCCATCATCAGGAATTTGTTAGCAATTTCGGGAGTTATTTATTAACAAAGACATCAACTGTCAAGTTACGAATGTCTCTCCTCCTGTTTGTGCACTAATAAAGATATGGACACACAGACTGCCTTTGTCGGTTCAAGCTACAAAAGTAATAGTTTCTAAAAAATTATAGCTCTTCTTTCTTTAATAACAATATTAAGTCTATAATCTCATTGACTATTGCTCTTATTGGTACTAAAAAAAGTAAAAACGTTAAAATACTACACTGTACTATATCTATCTGCTGCTACTAAAAACAGTTAAAATCCAGTTGAAATGAAATTTGGTTTTTTTTGTGCATTTTTTACGTCAAAATCCCTTTTCTCTTCCTCTAAAGCGGTTTCAAATGTTTTATGACTCGCCCTGCACCTGGATGTCTGTGTCTCTCCTTCCCCAGCAGCACCGCCGTTCGGCTCGGACATATCATGGCCTCACTCCAATGACTTCATCACGGTTGTCTTCTTCCTCCATTTTCCTCCCTGTCGGATTCGTCCAAGTATACATCAAAATATACAGCAAAATATACAGCAAAATCCACAGGCGAGATGGGTGAGACGGTGAGAAGTCCTCCATGAGAGCGGGCTGTGGTCACGGCTCTCCATGTTGAGCTGCTAGCTGCTGTCAATCTGGCGGCACATTCAGCGCTATTGGCCACTGTAAATGCCAATCGATACCCGAGACAAGTCCCTCCCTAGCTTCACGTTTTTTACCGGAAATACGTAAATATGCGGAAATCAAATAGCACCTTTAAAACTAATAGGTAATGGCTATCCAACTTATAGCTAGAGATGCTTTCCCTCCTGCCAGACTTTAATGGATTAAGTGAATTTGGACAGTAGTGTGCAGTCCCTGAAGCAAGCACAAATATTTTGGAAGCACCAGTTTCTCTTGGACGCGCTGTTACAACACACAGTGTCACAGGATACTTGTATTTATTCAGATGTAATTTAAGTGTCAAATAAAATGAGCGCTTGGCACCAGGGGATTCGTGGATCTGATAACCATCTGTGGATCCAATTAATATCTAAACAGAGAGTTAGGAAAGGAGGAAACCTACAGGGGTGTTATTATCTGTGAGCCAGGATGAGCAGGAATTTGGACTGGACTCTGGGCGCTCCAGGTCACGAAACACTGACTATGAACCTTGCTCAGATGAAAAAATGCTCCTCTGCTGTGCTCTGATGTGTCAAAACCCAATCTATAGAAACAGAGTCAACCTTCCCCTGCTTCCCCGCCGTCTCCCTGCTATCAACACGGACTCTGAGGTTTCCCCCCAGGGCAAATCTGGAGACTCTCCTCTGGTTAGGGGTGATTGTGGGGAGCGAGGCGGTGGAGGTTATTTTGGTCAGGTGTTCTCGCCAAGAGGCTGACAGGAGACTCCACCTAATCCTCCTCCCAGACCTCTGTCTGAATCGTTTATCACACACACACACACACACACACATTGTTGGAGATGTGGTGGTGGTTTTAAGAGCATGCGTCTGGATCCACGTGCCAGGATTTTGATGAGCCTCTCCGGCCTCCGCTTGTATGGTTTCAGCCCCTGTTGACTCGTGTCTTTAATTGGCTATCTGGTCGGGCCTTGTGGCTTGGAAAGAGGCGATGTCGTTACTGTTCCTGAACCCGGTTGGTTCTCTCAAACATGTAAGGGGGGGCTGTGTCGAATTTTATGAACTTTTTTCCTACAGACCGAGACAGATTTTAAGGAAGTATGGCGCGATAGATAAGGGGGGGGGGGGTTGGGGGGGACATCCTTGTGGATTGGATCAGTGCCATGAAGCCATGCTCTGCTTGTTTCAATGGTGGATGATGGGCATCACATTGTCTACGTTTCCTCAATTGAGTATTTTTGGCGTCGTAGTTTTCTGTATGTATCGCAGGTGTGTTGAATATTTGCCACGTCATATAAATCTGCCTTCAATCAGCCTCCATGATCCAAAAAAGAAAGTTACAAAATGACAGGGCGACCTTATGGTGTTGAGGTGGAATTAGACATATATCAAAAATATGTGCGTCCCGAGAGTACAGTAGTCATTTTTATTTGACAAGTATGAATGGCTTGTCATGGAGTTTGGGTGAAGATTTAAGCGCAGGGTTAGCTGCAGAGTGGAGAACAAAGCCCAGACATGAAGATATACTGGTGTAATAGTCTGGACAACATCACGGCTCAATCCAAAACAACATACTGTATGCGTACAAAGTAAGAGTAGGAGTGTGTGTCTGATGTATGTGTCTGTACACAGACACATACATCTCCAGAAAATAATATCTGCTGTACGAGAGTCAGGTTATTTAGAAATAACCACAGATGTTTTGAAATATACACCGTGTTGATTTCAGCAGGACGCACTGTGATTGGTCCAAACTCAAGGCCTTCCTATTCCAGGAAATGCAAGCAATGCTTAAATACCAGCAAGCAAGAATGACCCCATATTTACTGTAGATTGATAGCTTAATTCGACGGCTAGCTGCTAAAACAGTTGGTCAAACTGTTTTACTAGATGTTAGCAGCTAACCGTCAAATGGGGGTGTGGGGGGTAATGCCTTAGCAAACATGTGTTTGTGTTTGTGTCTGTGTGCCACTTGCTCATTTGGGGCAGCGATCAGCTGAACAGGAACAGTCGGGGGGTGAAATGCCTTGCTCAACGGCACCGCTACCATTGTCATGCTTCATTGCAGAGTGATTCCAGCTGTCCAGGGTGACAGGCAGACAACTGCTGTGTCTCCACCTTGTGAAAATAAAACGTTAGATGCACGAAGGCATGCACTGCATGCGATGGATACAAGGCATTGTTTAAATGGAGCCAAACACTGTGATCCCAGATGCTACGCGGCACCCGAAGCCGTTACTGGGCAAACTGGATTCAGTTATATGGACATCTTGAATCAGAATGAGGTTATAAAGTGAAAGACATCAGAAGTCAATGTTTTGCATTTCTGACACTCACTGGCAACTTGACCTATGATCCTAGAGTCCATTAAAATATCTACTGGGATTCAAGAGGAACCAGCTTTCGAAATGTGTTAACATCTTTGGGTGATTAACGAGTCCTCGGAAAAGGTGGCCCTCCGATTGGTTGAATATAAGAAGTGTGAATATTCTTTTTAGCTTAAATTTCTCAATTCATCCATTTGTTTCATACTTTCATACTCAATTGCATACAATTGCATACGGACTTGCCAGCGTGGACACGTGGAAATTTCCACTCCGAACCATTTCCATGTCTTCTGAATCCCAGCTGCCATCGATGGCTCACCCTGCTTTTCATTTCCAGGTCTCTCATGAACCAGCCGCCGTGAATCGGACTCATTAGACGGAAAGATCATCGGTAACATCGCTCTGTTTTGTTTTTCTCCGGCCTGTACCATGTTGCTTTTTATTATATTGAAATATCTTGAATATAGGCGAGGACATGATGTTTGTGGATTGTAGCTTCGTACACAACACAAGTCTACATAGTTTAGTGACATTGGTTCTTACTCGCCAAATTAAGACGTCTCCAACAGCATCTGCAGCCTTATCTTGACACATTTAACGGTTTATTTATTTGAAGATGATGGACGTTAAAACCCCCACCTCAACCTGTGTGTATCTACGCGTGTGTGTGTGTGTGTGTGTTACATTGCACAATTACATAATCCATCAGACCGCCCACCCATCGGGAGAACCCGCTCTAGAAGGAGGAGAACCCTCTAGAAGTGACGCTGGGTGGGGTCCAAGGCCACCCTGATACAATCGCTGCCACCACCCCCCCCCACACACGAATAGTACCACATAGGTACAATTCATTTAAATCAATAATGTACAACATGTGCACAATGCCAAATGCCATCTGACCTCTGACCCCTTTTGGATTGGGTTTTGAATCCAACATCCACATGAGATCAGCCAAGGATTTAATCTTCATGTAATTGCTTGTATAAGCTTCTTTACCTTGGCATCAACTTTGATGCATCAACTTGTTAACAGCCTTGTTAGTGTGATATGACCTTTCACCACCCCAAGATTTTGACTTGCCCCTTCTGCCCCCCCACTAAATATTTTCTGCAGGCGCAACTGCCCTCTAGAAGGAGGAGAACCCGCTAGAAAGAGGAGCACATAAGGAGGCCCCTCTCCTTAGCAAGCATACATTTCTCACACAGTGCTACACTAAAAAAATGAGCAGTGCTTGGACGTTCTCCTCTTTCACACCCTGTCTCCTTCCCTCTCCTGTCTCCTCTTTCTCCTCTACCCTTCTCCACTCCCCTCATCTCCTTCCCCCCTCTCCTCATCTCCTTTCCCCTCTGCTCTGCTCCCTGCCTCTCCTCTCCCATTCTCTGCTCCGCTCTTCTCCTCACCTCCCCTCGCCTCTCATTCCCTTCCCTCTCCTCCCCTCCCTCCTCACCTCTCCTCTCCCCTTCTCTGTTCCCCTCTTATCCTTACCTCTCCTCTACTCCCTACCTCACCTCTCCCATTCTCTGCTCCCCTCTTCTCCTCACCTCCCCTCGCCTCTTCTTTCCTTCCCTCCCCTCTCCTCCCCTCCCTCCTCTCCTCTCCCATTCTCAGTTCCCCTCTTATCCTTACCTCTCCTCTACTCCATACCTCTCCTTTCCTCACCTCCCCTCACCTCTCCTTCCCTCCTCTCGCCTCCCCTTCCCTCCTCACCCCTCCTCACCTCTCCTCTCGCATTCTCCGTTCCCCTCTTGTCCTCAGCTCTCTGTATTCATGTGGTTACTGAGCTGCATTGACATGCCACATAAAAGTGAGGGATGGAGGCAGGTGAAAAAGGAGGATGTTCGGTGAGGAGGAGGAGGAGGAGGAGGAGGAGGAGGAGGAGGAGGGTTTAAAGGGTTGACTGAGCATGTAGCTCAGGACCCATAAAACTGTTGAAGTTGAAATTCTTTATTTACCAAACACACAACAAAACCGACAAAACAGCAGTCAATGTTGGCAAGGGAGTTATTGTGTTCCAGATCAACAATGCAGGTGAGTAAGTTACACAAGAAAGGTTAAAAATATAAAATAGTATCAATAAAAGTAGGATGAAAACTAAACTGTGTAAGTGTGTAAATAAAAGCTGAATGTACAGCAGATAATATATATAGTGCACAGTGGCGACGTCCCATTTAGCAAAGGAAAAACCGCACATCCAGCTCACAAAGTGCGGTCGGGGGAGGGGGGAGGATGGCCGGTGGCACTTGGGCTAAACTAGATTTACAATGTGTTCATTCCATGCATTCAAGCGCATGTCTGTGTGTTTGCGAAACACCAGGGGCACCACGAACCTCTGGTGGTTTTGGGCCGTCCTGGATACACTTTTTGTTTTTTTCCGTGACTCTAAAAACAAGCCGCATACCAAACGCCGTTCCTGTCTCCTGTGCAGTTTTCCCAGACATCTCATCATGCTATATATTCTGGGCTCCAGGGAAAGGTTTTGGCATCCTGACGGTCGGCGGCATGCTGTGGCGTGACCCAGGGGTCACACACACACACCCCTAAACACTTCCTGATGGACTGACCCGAAGTCATACAGTATCTGGAGATGTTTTACACCTCCACAGATGGTACACTCCACCTGGACACACTTCTTCTGGAGGGGAAATCCAGACACACATACTTATTTAGTGTGTGTATTTATGGATATTTATGGATTTTTTTTATGTGTGTGTGCGTGTGTGTGACTACATACTTAAAATGTAAGTGCAGTAAGTGAGATATTGTACATTGATAATATCTCATGCTTAATACGTGTAAAGGTTCTGGGTTCAAGCCTTTCTTTCCATAGAAGGGATCACTTTACCTTAATCAAATACATGATTATTTAGACATTATACAGAATACATAAAGTAGAATACTAAACAACAGACTTGCAACTGACTGGATAGCCTACTGGCGAGTGTGTTTGACTCCCAGCACAATGGTATTAAGTTTGATTCCCAATGTCTTAACAAGTCTAACTGGATTACACTTCTACATCAATCTATCATAATCTCAATTATTAAAATGTACACTTAAAATGTAAGTGTCAGCACTATTACATTTTAGGTTATATTTTACAAGTTTTGATTAACAAAAATATTGAAGCAGCCTAAAATATAAGTATACTTAAAATATAAGCAGCTTCAATTTCACTAAAACTGAACCCTAATAGGAAACCCTAACCCTTGAGCCAAACCCTAGAAGGAGAAACCAAACCCTAAAACCAAACCCTAATAGGAAACCTGAACCCTAAAATCGAAAACTAAACCCTAAAACCAAACCCTAATAGGAAACTAACCCTAGAGCGAAACACCTAGAGAGAGCTATGAGCCTTGGTGTGATCTTCTCATCCCATTATAGGAGGCATGTTTGAGCAGGTAAACAGGTAAACAACAGTTAGACGGGTAAACAGGTAGACATGTTTGAGCAGGTAGACAGGTAAACAACAGTTAGACGGGTAAACAGGTAGACATGTTTGAGCAGGTAGACAGGTAAACAACAGGTAGTCAATATGCAGATGTTCCTTGCCTGGACCACCTGGTTCTACCTGTGGCTGATGGAAGTGGAGGACATGTTCATGATGCACATCATAGCTCACCACCACCACTGGCCCCTGAGCCTGGCTGGCCCCTGAGCCTGGCTGGCCCCGGATCCTGGCTGGCCCTGGATCATGGCGGGCCCTGGAGCGGACTGCGATGTTAATGGGTGTCAGGCCCCGGATCAATGGGTTCTGTCAGGGGCCCTCATCCAAGAGTATCTGACACAGTGTGGACATCTGCAGACCATCTCACAGGGCCCTCTGGTAAAGGTTAGCCAGCCAGCACTTGCTTTATGGGGGCACCTTGTGTTTGTGTGTGCGTGCTCATACATTGAGTAATCACACACACACACACACACACACACACACACACACACACACACACACACACACACACACACACACACACACACACACACACACACACAGAGTTAGAAAGTACCTTAATGGCCGCCTCACACCTCTAAATGTTAATGTGTGTTTGGGTTTCGGATGAAGTCACCGGAGATTGGTTTGTTTTATTTAGTGTTTGCTCTCCACACCTGTGTTGTGGGGTTCGGTACCGTCGGTACCATCGGTTCTGACCGGGGAGCACCTGGGAGCACCAGGAAAGGTCAAAAGGCCAACATGGCAACCAAACTGAACATGATTGGTTTCAGACACTTCACCGGGGGGACTCAACTCCACACCCAAATATGCACACGCACACATAAAACATTTCAGGACACAATGTGGGTCTCGGAAACAACTTTTTCCCGCAGATTCTGTCCGTCTTCAGAGATGAGATGTCCAGTCATCATATGTTCTGGGTGTCTTCTATGGGTCTGTATGTACAAACATGGCATTGTCAGGTTAATGCTGAGTAGGCACTTTATCCAGAGTGACAATTTCAGATGTCATTAATAAACAGGTAGGGGGTTGCTCTAGACATCTTGCTCGAGAGTAGACTGTGCACACTGGGGATCGAACCCAGTACCACCCTGTAGCAGTTGCCACACGCCACCTGATTGGAAAAGGCAAGCTGGTCACAGCCAAGCAGATGTAACATGCTGCCATGACAGTGGCTCTCTCCCGAGTGTGTGTGTGTGTGGTGATAGCTGGTTTACCCCCCCAGAGTCTGACCAGTCTGACTTAGTCCAGGCAGCATTCTTATATATATATATATATATATATATATATATATATATATAATACCCCCTTCTCCTAACGGTAACCATGATATGACACACTACTTAATAACACAGCACTTTATCAGCATGTTAATAACACAGCACTTTACCAGCATGTTAATAACACACCACTTTACCAGCATGTTAATAACACACCACTTTACATCCAGACCCATTCAGCGGCTCCTCCCGGCCCTCGGGGCCGCGGGCGTTTCTCCTGTCCAGGCTGCTCCGGCTCGCAGCCTGTGGTCCGGACCTGAGACACACCTTCATCTAGGTAACACTATCCCTAACCCGGACCTCTTCACATGTTGTCCTTGACATTTTATCCTTTCTTTATTCTGTACTTATTCCATTTTTAAAAAAAATGTTCTTTCAGATCTGTAGCTACTCCACTTTTAGTTTTCTTTAAACTTGAATCATCTGTATAGTTACAGCGCCAACTGTATCAAAGTTTCTACTTTGATTGTTTTCAGACCCACTTGTCAGTCGCGTTGGATAAAAGCATCTGCTAAATGACTAAATGGAAAAGTTATATATATATATAAAAGTATGTCATCCCAAAAATTCCCCCAAAACATGCTTTTACTAACCAATCCCCGTTCCTCTTGTCCATCTGTCTGCTTGGACTCAGTCCAGTTTCAAAGCTGTTTCTTATTCTACTACAACCGCTGACACCACCAGAGACGTAATATCTCTAACTTTATACAAAGTACTGCATTGTGTAGTTCTGCATTGTGTTGCCATGTTTTGTCTTGAGGTGTCATATAAAATGTAACGCTAGAAATACGGCAATTTGCTGTTTCTTTTCAGCATTTGACAATACTAAGCCTGCGGTCCATAACATTTATGGGAGTGGGCTGTTCTGTTGATTTCATAACTCATTTCACACCCGCATGTTTAATAAATGGGTGTCATGTGAACATTATTTTGTTTTTCATGTGAGTGAGAAAAATGTTCACTGTAAAGGGATGCATTGCTTATTTTGACCAAAGGGGGGGGGGGGGGGGGGGGGGGCTGATAAAACAAGTTTGGGAACCACTGGTCCAGTCATTGGTCCGGGCGTTTCACTCCCAGCCTTAAATGTTCAGCGACACGTTATAAAGATAAATCACAGGAAGTCGGTTTGGATAAAAGCAGTTTCTAAATGACTAAATACTTAGTATCTGTATTCGTGACGTTAACATTGTTTTGGGACATTAAAGTTTCTCTGAATGTGAACCACCGCCACAGCGCCTCTTCCCAGGTCACTCCTGATCCACTCAACAGTTGGAGTCGTGTTTTCCACCAGGAAGTGTTTTTGGGATGTGCGCCAGGAGGTTGTTAAGCATTTGGAAATGAGCGACAAATCAATAGCTCAGCGCTCCCACTGAGACTGAAAACACTCAAAACTTCAGCACCGCATACTTAAGTGTGGAGTCGTCGCTGGTCTGGTGTGTCATCAACGCAGGAACCCCCCCCCCCCCCCCCAAGCCATGCAGCGCAGGAAGGAGGGAGGGAGGGAGGGAGGGAGGGAGGGAGGGAGGGAGGCAGGCTTGTGGTCAGAATGCAGGTGTTATCTACCTCGCCCAGAAAGTTAGGCTTGACTGAATATCCAATCAGTGATTGATCAGTGATTCATTGATTGATTGACTGAATATCCAATCAGTGATTGATCAATGATTCAGTGATTGATTGACTGATTATCCAATCAGTCAACCGGACACAATGGGTGGCCAATCAGAGGCAATTACAGCAGGGGGCGATGATATCATCAGCAGGGGGGGGGGGGGGGAGAACGCAACACAAAATGAGAGGAATAGAGAGTAATGTATTGCAAATTCAAATCTGCTTGTGCTGCTATAATAATACTTGTTTATTATTATTATCATAATGCTGATGACGTTTACCATTATATCAGAGGTTGCGCTAGACTTTTTCGTTGTCCGTCATTTTGACTGACAGGGTCATAAAAATCCCGTCATAATCTATTTTTACCGGTCACTTTAATTTTTTAAATGATAATAATGACATGTTCAATAGCATTTAATTTTAATTCATTTTTAATTAATATTCAGTCCAAACAAGCTGAACAAATAATCCACACCGTGGATACACACGTCAAGCAGAAGAATATGTAAGAATATCGGCTGCCAGACGATTCGCGTATAGTGGGGCTTGACGGTGACTCATCACCACAATGCGGGCGGGAGCTAGTTGATCCACTAGTCAACACGCGGGAGCTAGTTGATCCACTAGTCAACACACGGGAGCTAGTTGATCCACTAGTCAACACGCCCCCAAGCGAACGAGTTTTCAAGGCGGCGTGACGCAGATAATTGGCGTGATGTGGGGCTTCACGGTCACACCTTCCTCCTGGTCCGCATGGACATGGATCGCGTCCCGTTTGCGCGTAATCAAATGTTTCAAGTGGGTTTGTTGTTTCAAATGTGTCAACACTCAACTGCTGTGACATTTTTCTCCTTTTCTACTTTTCTTCTTCTACAAGAGCCAATTAATATGCTCATCGCCACCAAGTGGTCAGGGCTGTCAATTGCAATCTGTCAAAATGACGGACGGCCCTGTGGCGGAAAATATTCGGTTAACGCGACCCCTGCATTAAATGTGTACAAAATGGACCGAGAAATAAGCACTGCCATCTTTTTTTTAAAGAATGTAAATTCCAGTGTTTTGCTCAAGGGCACTACCTCTACCGCACTTAACCTGCCAAACACAACGGCAGGTTAGGGTTTCTTTCCCGTGACCAGCTGAATGGGAAGGCGAAGCACAAATGATGTGACTTTTCCCAAGGGCTGTCCTCCTGAACTCTGGACTCGCGTGTCACTACACGCGTGTGGGGAAATCACAACCACACCGTAACGCATTTCTGAACCGCCATTCCCAATTAATCGACTTCCGAACCGCCGGTTCGCTGCGGAGGCCAGATTTGTTTTTTCAGACTACGACTCTCTCTCATTCTTTCCCCCCTCCGCATGTCTCTCCCTGTTGCCTGAATTGTGAACATGTTATGTGCATGTTACATGTTAACATGTTATGTTACATGTAGACCAGGTTTCGTATTTATTTTATTTATTTTTACATTCGGTCTCAGCTTTAATTTATTCTCTCAACTTTAATTCATGCCATTCCAATTTCTGTCTCACCCTCTTTCATCTCCTCCTCCTCCTCCTGCTCCTCTCGGCACACACTATCCATCCCATCATCATCATCATCATCATCATCATCATCATCATCATCATCATCATCATCATCATCATCATCATCTCACCTTCAGCTCTTTAATTGCTCCATGGCCCCGGGGTGTCAACAGGGCTGTTTTTCTCTGCTCTCTAATTAGCGCGCCGACGCCAACGGCCGGCGGCCCGGGGGGGGGGAGGGGCTTGGGGGGGGGGGAGGGGCTCGGCCTTCCTCCTTAAGAAACCAACGGTACTGTGTAAGCATGGCACGCGTGTCTGTTTGTGCCGCGCAACATACTTATACTGCTCTAATAGCCGTGCTATGCTAGGCTACTCTATGCGGAACTACAGTATGCAACAGCCATGCTACGCTAGGCTATGCTGATGTGAGTTAAACTAAACTATAGTATGCAACAGCTACGCTAATATAAGGCAATATAAACTACAGTATGTTACAGCCATGTTACGCTAGGCTATGCTAAACTAAACTATAGTATGCAACAGCTATGCTACGCTATGCTAATATAAGGCAATATACTGTAAACTACAGTGTGTTACAGCCATGCTACGCTAGGCTATGCTAATGTAAGCAAAGCTAAACTGTAGTACAGTATGTAACTGCCGTGCTATGCTAGGCTACATGCTACCGATGAGGTTAAGGGAAGTCCTGATGTGTTTTTGTGGAAACCCAACTATGATCTCCTTCAGTAGTATATCTGCGACCCAGATGTGTGTGTGTTTTGGGGGAGGGGGGGGTGGGTGGGTGTGGGGGGGGGGGGGGGGGGAGACATCAGTCTCATTAAAGTATCCAACATACTGGAGCTGGTCTGGTCTCTCCTGGGTTAGGGGGGAAACCAGGGGAGTCACCATCTGACCATGCAGCGGTTCTTTCTGTAGGGGACTGAAGAGGACCACCAGAACCAGGGCTTGGATTTGTGTGGCTTTCTCTTCCTTCCCCTTTCATCTTGGCTGTAGGCTCGGTTTCCAGATGTATTTGTGCCAAAATAGTATGTATCGCTGTAGATGAGGTGTATGATTAAACGGTATGGCTCAGGCACTCATCTGGATTTAGACCGGGCTAAAAACAGGACACATAGCTTAAATGAGGTTTAGGAAAAAGCCCTTATTTTTTGTAGCGCTCATGTCTGTATATACTTTTCATTATCCTAATTTGAGGGGACTAATTATAATGTTTTGACCGATGCTAATGTTTGGGTAACTTTACTGCTACACTCACATACATTCACACTTCAAATCACTCCTCTGTGTGGTTGTGGCTTTAGTGCCTTGCTCAGCAGGTGAACGTCAGCCTCCCCGGGGGGGGTTTGAACGTCGGACCGCTTCGATGAAAAGGCCCAACCTTGGCCAACACCTCTCAGTATGACCCTTTGCCCCCATCGTCGTTGTTCCTGGGGTTACCATGACAACAAAGCTCCCAAATCCAAGCGGCTAGTCATGTATCTATTCACTTCGTCACTTTTATCCAGAGCGACTTTCGGTTATTTTGAGATTCAGATGATTCAGACGGTCTGGGTGATCAAACAAATCGAAAGTCGTCTCTCCTGGCTTCACTTAAACATCCGTTACCAATATAATTTTGGCAAAATGACTTCCTTGAACCGATTCTGCTGAAGAGCAAGTAGCAGCGCCCACCACCACGCATGAATGGCAATACAACACTGGTCTTGGTCTTTTGGACTCAATGTGCGTCGGTCTCAGGCTCAGCACGGATTTTGTGGGCTAAATAACCGCCTGTCCATTTGCCATAAAAGTGCTTCACAAAATGTGTTATCAAAAAGACGAAAGTGCAATATCGCTATTGTTTACCTTTGTGGCAGGCGCGCCACAAACGGCGGTTTGATTTACGGCGCAGCTAGGTTAGGACATCTTCCCCAAGCGGGGCCTACAGGTAAGGTTGCGGACATCAGGGGTCCAATTCTGGACCACACCAGCTGTGAACGCATTATGGGGTCATAGACGGGGTCATAGATGAGGGAAATCCCTTCACCAAGATTGGACCACCATGGGTTGTATATCTAGCGTGTGATTTATTCCCTTTTCGCCCCAAATACAATACGTGGGGGGGGGGGGGGGGGGGGGGGCTCCAACTAAATTATTTTCATTTGGAAAACAAAGTCATCCACAGGGTAAGGATGCGGTGGGATGAACTATTTCTCCGTGGTTTCTTTCCGACTAACACAGTTAAGTCTTTTTTTATTTAAAAACCGTTTATGGGTTTTGGTGGACACTGTGCTACACACGCTGCACTTACTGTCGGAGAAATGCTACAGCGGCCGCATTACATGCATACCCTTGTGGGCCCGCAAATGTGAAAACATGTACACACACACACACACACACACAAAGTACATACAGAACAGGAGAGAGAGAGAGAGAGAGAGAGAGAGAGAGAGAGAGAGAGAGAGAGAGAGAGAGACTACATAACATAACAGGCTATTGAGCTACAGCGAGAAGAAGAGCCTCAGATCAAATAATCACTGAAAATCAAGCGAGAGGGAGAGAGTGTGATGGGGGAAAGGGAGGGCTGGGGGGAGAGCAAGATAGAGCGAATGAGAGGGGGATAAAGAACAGAGTAGAGGGACAGAGAGAGAGAGAGAGAGAGAGAGAGAATAAAAAGGGGAATGAATTAGGAGCACATTAAAGATGATGACTTCAACCACCAGAAAGATCCAGGACTGCTGGGAGGTGTGTCAATGCAGATAGAGCCACCCCTGCCTCCCCTCTCCTCCTCACCCCTGCCTCCCCTCTTCTCCTCACTCCTACCTCCCTTCTTCTCCTCGCTCCTACCTCCCCTGCCCTTTTTGCCTGGAGTGCATTCCTGTCCCCAGTCAACATAACGTGCGCTACGTCTCGCTCAGTGCCAGTCAGTCAGTTAACCTGCTGCCTTGGCCACCACTCAGCTCAGCTAACTCACTCTGCTGACTGTCAGTCCCTGGAGGTACCTCTCGTTTTAGAGCACCTTGCTGAGGAAGACCTAATGGACTTGGAGTGGCAAAGGAGCCGGTCCTAATGCGTCACTGCTTTTCTTCTCTGTCTGAGTGCTGAGGCTTGTCCACACTCGCTCCTCGATCCAAAAACAAAAACTCTTCCACGGGGAGATTTAACTGAGAAGGAGTTTCGATGGGAACCTCCAAGAGTGCAGGTGTGTGAATCAGCCCGGACCGTCTGCTGCCTCCTCAAAGGTCAACCATACCTGCAGGCTCCTTCCAGCTTCCCAGAGGTTTTAGTTAGTTTGAAAGGACTGTGAGGAATTGCTGTCCCTGGGGACACCTGAGTGAAGTGCTCCAGAAGAGAGGACTGACTGTCATCTGGACTTTAGTCTGCCTTCTTCTTCTCCTTCTCCTTCTTCTTAATATTATTCTTGAGCTTACAGGAGAATGGAACTCACCCTGTACTGTTGGTTTCTCTCCCTGGTTCTGATCCAACAGCACCAAGGTAAGACCACCAGGGCTTGGGGTGTCGGGGTGTGTGTGTGTGTGTGTGTGTGTGTGTGTGTGTGTGGGGGGGGGGGGGGTTCAGTGTTGGACTGAGCTGTTGGCTAGCTGTAGGATGGGGGAGAGGGTGTCGGACACTTGTCTTGAGCGAGACGTATGCTAGACAGGAGTGAATGGGAGTCAGTGCCTTGCTCAGAGGCGTGGTCATGGGCCATGATGAAGAAATTATGACAAATTACTAATTCAAATATGAACTAAATAACATTGATTAAATGACTGTTATGTAAAACATAACATTTTGCTTTGTGAAAACTTAAGCAAATATTGTTGATGGCTAATTTACGTTCACATTCTTTTTTTATCAGTGAGTTATGAGTTAATCTTTAACACATTTAGTATTTATCTGCACCTTGGATGTGGAGGGATGATGATGCTCCCTCTAAATTATTACCTGTCCTCGAAAATGAAAAATGGACTTGTGCCACGCAGCAAAATGATGAGCGTCTGTATTTAGTGCACCTGCCTCGTGTCTTTTAGCATGCCAACATATTTTTGTTGAAACTCCTACAATGTGTGTTTGGACGTCTTCTGCTTCATTCCATACATATGTGTTGTCCATGTGCACCAGGAAATATCTGCACATCTGTAAGGAATGCATTGCATAGGAACAACACACCTGGAACCACAGGAAGCTAAACCTGCACATTCAAAATGTACATTGAAAACATTTTCAAGAAAAACAGATGTTTCTTTTCCTTTCTTTCACTGCCAGGATTGTCAGCCTTCAAAGTTTTTTGGGGCCAGTAGGTGATCATCATGGAGAACACAGGAGATTCTCCTGAGCATGGGGAAATTTCCTCTCTGTGTTGATCTTAGAAGATAAACAAAACTCCTGGATCCCAGAAGGGAAATGTACTGAACTTGGTTTATAGCAGCTCATTGCACCTTGGTGGAAACACCAAATTCCTGAGTTGAAATCTGAGAGAAACCCCAACAAACCTATGCATTTGAGAAGGTTTAACCTACTAAATAAAGATGTTTAAGGCCATTTCCCATCATGCTTCTTCTGAGAGGTTCAGTGGAAAAAAACTTGAATGTCAGTTGGTGAACATGCCCATCTGGATGAGCTAAAGCAGGGTGTAGCTCAACATCCCCTGGATAACTACAGGTTGAACACAAACTGCTCCTGCATTTAGCTGTGGAGATAATGTTAAAAATAGAAAAAATACCTCCAATAAAAGTTATTTTTAAATTCAGGTATGTTGCTACAAATCTAAATAAGGCATGTTTATGTTTCATGAACATACATTTATTTATGTTGCACACTGTCATTTAAGCACTATAAAATGTTTTAAGCTGTCAACAGTTTTGTAAACATGGGCCAGAGCAATAGGGGCAATATCGATTTTCCCTTTTTGTAGCTTTATTCTTTAGTGTTGATTTGACATTTGGTGTGCTATCACCCAGGCCGTCTTGCATGTTATAAAAACACACTCGACATGCCATGCATTGATGACATGTTGGAATGCCACTTTTAGGACGTGTCGTTACGCGTGACTCGCGGGGGGGCAGATTCGTCAAACTGCGCTCTGAGCTGCTGGAGGAAAGAAAGCCTTGAGAGTGACGACTAAGTGATTAAGGCCCCGACTCAAACAGGTAATGTCAGATAGAGAAGCAAGAGGTGATTCCAAAAAAAAAAAGGTTCAAAAGTGCAACCAAATGTTTGATTTTTCACAATGGCTCAGAGTGAAGTAGCGGAAGTCAAAAGCAGGAGCAGGAGCATCTATTTATCTGGCATTCATAGATTCTTTTGAGATACTAAAAGAAAACCGAAGGTTTCGGTAAAGAAATTCCAAAGTGGTGAGGAAATAGTACCAGGATTAGTTATTAATTTTAGGGCACACAGGTGACAAATATGCAGGACCATGATTAGGAGGAATATGGTTGTAAAGTCCTAACAAAACAACTTTTCAGCTTAAATGGGTGGCAAGACACCACAGAGGGACCTGGACTATGGTTTTTGTACACTACAGCTGGGTGTCATCAAAATGACACCCATGACACCCACCTGATGGTGTCCAGGTGAACATTTAAAGAGGGTGACAGAAATGGAGGGAGGGAGGGTCAAATGTTGACCTCGAATGAAGAATAATGCCACGGTTTGAACAAGGAGTGACCCAGACTTGCAGTCTTCTAGCAACACCTACTAATCTCTAGAAGTGATCTCACGCCACAACAAGGCAGGGAGAGGATTACTTGGAAGGAGGTTTTTGTCCATAGTGTAAACGCTGAGAAGAACAGAGTGAGCCAATATCGAGCAATAACCAAGAATGACATTGAAAGGAGTGCAGTAGAGCGAGGTGAACACCAGAGATGATTGAAATGTGTTCTGGTTGGTGGAGGTTACAGATGAGAACAACGGTTCAAGGCGATGAGAACAAGTTGACTTTGGGCATCATGCATGATTACTAAACAACCACCACAAGAATGGCTTTTTAGTAAACTTACAGTCAGGATTGTACCTAAGTATAAAGTAGTTCCCTTGTGGATACAAGCTTCTGTTGTTGTGGATTACAATTCACTGAATCGGGTCAAATTACAAAATATACAACACAGTTGTCAAGCAGTTGGATGATGTGTGGAATAATGTTGGCAAGGGAAATGCAAAACTCTGCTGTGTTTGCTGCATAACTTTGCATAACTTTCAAATCCAGAAAACCAATGATTTCAAAACTGTACCTGACACTAACCTCTCACATGTGGTCTGTGGAAAATGGGAATAAACATCGGCAAAAAGAAAACCTAACAAGGTGAAAACCCAAAACAGAAATCCTGTCCATTCCAAGATCGACGCCGATGGGAGTTGTCATTGTTCGTTGCCATTCAACCATTTCAATCAGGAGAGACGGGCAACGATTGAACGTTGGGAATGGCAAATTATAATTTATTATAATATCCATTTGGCAATAGGACTCCATGAATGCAATGGTATACTTGAATCGAATAGATGTAGAAGATAGGTGGGACTGGAATGGACTGGCGCTGATACTCTGGCGTCGGCCGGACCTTGGACCGCTTTGTACGGTGGAGATGGGGTTGCATGAATTAGGCATCTGAAAGACACAGAGAAGAGAAGCAAGCAGCCATACTTATACTGACGGTGTCGTTGTGATTGGTTAGAATGAGTTCTTCCTGAATGCTTGAAGACTTTAAACCCTTACAGGTGTAGTGATGTCCTGGGGAGGTTTGCTTAGCTTCGTCTTAGGGTGCAGGGAGCGTCTCTTAAAGGGCGAGTAGTCTTCCTGCCTAAACCTTGGCTAAAGCTTCACTTGTTCAAGTTGGTTTTCCAGGAGCTTCCAGTGACCTTAATGAGACCCAGGGAGTTTCCTCAAGCAGACCTTTCACCATGGGTTTGTTAACCCGCGAAAATATTGTCGTTCAGTCCCGAGGCAACATTTATTTCCCGTCTCAGTGAAGAGGTCCATTTTTCTAGCCTGGGAACCAGACAAACCTGCGAGCCCATGTCTTATTTGCTCTGGCAGATAGGTCTGGTGTGGATCGGTCTGTTGAATCTGTTATCGCGACAGTGGTGAACAAAATGAACGGTATATTTTTTCTAAAAGAAGAACAAATAACTGCAGATCTTCTCTTCTCCAGACGGTGGGATGGCTACAAATTGCAAACTGGAAACTATATTGTGATGCAGTGCGCTCGCATGCTATTTGTTGTTATGTTGTTGTAGCATTTCTTCTGTAGTGCACCAGATCCTTACTGGAATCACTGATCACATGAAACCTCTCTGTGCACATCAACATGGTGCAGGCATCATGCACCTCACACACCTCAGCACCGCCGCTGGAAACCGCTTCGGGGGAAACCATTGAAAACGTAATCTGTTTCAAACCAGGGACCCCTTCGAATTAATACATATTTAAGTTTACACTGGAAGTTAACACTTCAAGTTTTTGCTTTTGAAAATGCTCCAGCGGACCGGCCAGGGTGAACACCAGGGTCTTCCTCTGTTGCGACGACACGTCCCGACTAAACGTCTCCTTTGATCGAGCTCTGCGCAGCTCATTAAGATTACTGAACGGCACTTAGTGGAACAATTGAAGGGCCATTACCAGTCTAGGGTGGACATCCCAATCGGTTCAACGCACCATGAGGACGTGGAGAAGCCCGGTTTTGTGAGGTCTCTCAGTTTCAAACAAACTCTTCCCCATCTCCGGAGGCCTGTCTGTGTCATCTCTCATGTGTTTCAACTTAATGGTGCTCTTTGTTTGGTCCTTCCATGTGTTCATCCACCTCTCTGCTCCACCCCGTCAGATTTTCAACCCCCTGTTTCTCTCCCCCATTCATCGTGTTGGACCCCCTCCCTTCTGTTGCATGTGTGTCTCATTTGGACCTGTCTCTCTCTGTCTCTCTCTCTCTCTCTCTCTCTCGCTCATTGTATTAGTGTATTGGTGCAAGTTGCGGGACTTGAAACCTGGCGTGTCCGAAGTTATAGAAGGCAATAACAAAAGAGCTTCTTTCCATAAGCACCACAGCGTTGACAGACTGCACACAGCAACATACATTTAAAGCTAGCCCTGGCGTGTTTTTTAAACTATTTGCTTAGCTATGTCATTATTTTTTAAGCGGTTGTAAAAATGACCAACAGCCATTCCAACGGTGAGCCAGCAAAGTTGGAATGAGGAGCAGGTCAGCATCCTATAACTCTTGAACGGAAACCTTGATTTCCAACATTTAGGAAGGACACCTGCTTTGCTTTAGAGGGACCCGTTGAGGAGGTCAAGCCTCAACGCTAATTCTTAACAGCGATGGTAAGAATGTGAAACCTTTCCCACGATATAAATTAATCTATGCAGTGCAACAACATACTATAGGATGTATAGGTTCGGCTGGAGAAATGTTTTCTATCGTGATTAAACTTCACCTTCTCAGGTTTTTTTAAATAATTTCCCCTTTGGGTAGAAGTGTACACCGTTACGCTAGAATCCCAGCGTGGTGTGCACATGCTTGGTTTTCTAAGGGTTTTTCTAATTTAACCAACGTGAGGCGCAGGGCCAAGGCAAACAGACATATCACGGATTAGCGGGCCGGGCCGTCTTTGTTTGTTGTCCAGTTCGGTGCCGTGCAACAAGCATAACAAGCCCAGAAATTAAAACTTTGACTTGGCGGGCTCCTAGACATGAGTCTTGATTTAAGGTCTGTGGAGAGCAACACACACACACATGCCCACACCCACACACACACAGTACTGCCAACAAAACAAGAGGTAAATACCAGGGCTGAGGTGGTCAGGTTTCCGCGGCATCTCTGTCTGTGATAAAACAACACAAGTAAACCCTTCCAGCTCAGAAACACAATCACCGTGACGACACCAAGTCTACCTTCGCCCCTCTCTGTGCTGGGATGCCCACTGGGCTACCGGGATGTAATATCGGACCGAGACGGCATACTCAAAATAATAACAATGATAATAAAAGTACAAGTAGCTAGCTAGCGCAACAGCTGAAGGCTAAATCTCCATTATATTTCATCAGTGTGTAGACAGCTGCAGCACTTTGCTTTGCTCCTCTCTCCCACGCGAAGAAAGAAGAGAGTACAAAATCTGAACCCCGTCTTCTTCTGACGTGTCCCCCCCCCCCCCATACAGTCCATCCATTTAATCATATGGATGAGAGGCCAAAGAGGATTTACTTTTGCTCATGGGAAATTGATTTTGGTCACATAACAGGTTATGCACACACCATGTGAAATTTCACTGGACCTCAGCATAATGACAATGATCGTATCTGTTTGTATTCGGGACGCGCTATGAAGACAATTGAACTTTATTGTCAGCCCTTTACATACTTTATTAAAAACGTTACATTAATCCCTGAACAGAAATGAATAACGTTTTAATTAAATGTATTTAACCTGAGATTATATATTATATACCCAGAACCTCTTGGCTGGGAGTCAAACACTACATCCACAAGACTAACCTTCCCCTCAACCCACCGTCTCCAACCCATCATTATCTCTCAGAAGTAAACATCCCTTGAGATGGAAAGTCCTGAGCGGTGCATCCTATATGTTTATAACAACGGAGACTTTCGACACACGTCGTTTTGATCCATTTCACTTCTTCTACTGTCAAGGAAATTGTTAGACACAAACTCCTGCAACCATTCTAGCAGATGGACCACGTCTTTGTAGGATGCGGTTTGCAGTGTCAAACTGTTTAACACGGGGATGCAAGCATTACATCTGTGCCAAACAGTGCTTCCTTAGCCATATGTTATTTCCTTGCGTTTTTTTCTCCACCGTTCCGCTAGAGGACTTGCTTTGTGTTAATTTGAGAGAAACCAGACTCGGCGACGTTACGCTAGGAGCTAGCCAAATGCTGCGAACTGCGGTCGCCTTCTGATTTCCCCATAGCCTACAGTAACCCCCTGTCCCTCCAAATAAAATACCATTTTATATAAATATCATTTAAATACCATTACGACATAACGATATCCCATATGAAAAAACTCCTGTGAAAAGAAGGAAACCTTGAGGAGGAAGACGCAGGAAGGGCTGCTGCTTCCCGGGATGGATAGGAGTGGAATAAGTATATTATGATGAATATGATGACATAAAACAGACACATCATATGAATCCCCGAGGTTCAATTTTCTGTAATCTGTTACGATAAATTGTTAAATGGATTGTTACTGCAATACATGACTGCAATTCTACATTTGTTACTGTAATCAGCTAGATGTCCTTTTTTGACGCTAAAAAGGCGCATGGTGGCGCGGTGTAGTTGTCAGACGTCATTATTGTCATTGTGGTAGAAAAATACTGACAGCAAAATAATACTGTGCTGCTACAGAACAGTAAAACACACATGATGATGCTGTAGGTGGCATTAGCTCTCAAAGGGCGTTAGACTCAGACCGGCTTGAGGAAGCATAAAGAGAAAAAAACTAACACACAAGTGACTTAATAATACAAAGTAGCCTCCATATTTGATTGTGTAGAACAGCAGCAACAGTATTATGAAACCCAGATGGTGGGACGGCTACAGATTGCAAACTGGAAACTACAGTATATTGTGATATATAGTGCGCTCACATGCTATTTGTTGTTATGTTGTTGTAGCATTTCTGTGTGCCTCACACACCTCAGCACCGCCGCTGGAAACCGCTTCGGGGAAACCATTGAAACAAAATCTGTTTCGCGCCAGGGACCCCTTGGGACACCCCCGAATGAATACATATGTATAAGGACCCCCTATACCATTGTTAAAGTTATATAGCCTGAATCTAACCTGTTGTAAATATATTGTCCTTGTATTAATCATTTATTAATCACATGTACTGAAATTAACTTCCAAGTTATGTCCCCCTTGAACAAAAATGACGCCGTGAGTAATTATCTCAATTATTATCTCAAGTAATTAAGGTACGCTTGTTTTATGTTTACATTTTGGGATTGTTGATAAATGATGTAGGAGCGCCGGTGGTCCCCGGACCCCACTTTGAGAACCACTGCTGTCGTCTATAACCTACATTAATTACATTATGTTAATTACATGAACATAATGTATACATGCTATCTGTGTCGTCTGTATTGTAATCTACCTCACCCTGTGTGTAGCAGATCCCAGCATCAGCGGGTAAATATTGGCATGCAGGTATTGTTTACAGCGCAGGTTACTGTATTTAATAATGACAGGCCTGTTCCACTTCCTGGCCGGGGAAGTGGCAGCTCGGCTAAGTGGCTGTTGTTAGCTGCGTGCCGTATCATCACACGTATCATGAAGGAAGCCTCCAGAGAAAAGAAAGTCCAACATGGCGTTGAAACTCTGTGTGCTTTAAAACACATTTGCTGACCTTCTTCAATCCTGTCTGCATTATTATAAGATACCCTGTCAGTGTCAATATAATATATCCATGGTCTGTAACAGTCATTATAATATATCCATGGTCTGTAACAGTCATTATAATATATCCATGGTCTAAAATTGTAGTTTATCAGCATAAACCTATCCATGCAAACTTCCCTGCTGCGTGTTTACAAGCATTGCTGCTGTATTCATTGAATGAGACGCTGAGTAAAGTGCATGAGTAAATACTTGTGTAAATACTAGTGGTTTAGTATTGGTAATATACTTATACTGCATTTGTCAAACATCCAGTCAGTGGTAGGAGAGATGCGAAGCGGCAGGACTGCACACACGGTTGCGTTATTCATTGCATGGTGTTCATTGCTAGCAGTAATGTCAAATCTCGTGTCACTCTTCAGGCTAATAACAACAAGGCAACCGAATCTCACGCAAGCTGATTGGCCAGGGTTCGGGATTTTGCCAGGAGGGTCGTTTTTTGAAAACCCGGGAATAATAAAAATAGCCGTATTTTTGATCCACACAACGCATTTTTTTTGATCTGTAGGCTTTTGCAAGGCAATTTGGAGACCATTCAGATGTCGAAAATCGTCCCCTTTGACACTGCATGGTTGCTATTAAACGCCGGCTCATATTTTAATTAGATTATTTAATGACACGATACTTTAGACTTGTGAAAACAGCAAAAATGAACTCTTTAAAAATGAACTCGGCAACATATGTTTTCAGAGAGTTTGGCTTGGCAGGTCACATGATCACTTGGCCTGCTGGTCATGTGTACAGTGGAATGGAGTGGCGCCTTTCAAGGCATATGTAATCCATCTGTGTTGCATAACTCCATCACTGGAGATGGAGAGATGGGGTGTGTGTGTGTGTGTGTGTGTGTGTGTGTGTGTGGTGGTTCCCTGCTTTCATCACAACTTCTGAAGCCCCACCACCGGAAGCATGTGCATGTGGTTTCACGTGCACACACACACACTCAGACATTTACACACAGACATTTACACACACACACAGACATTTACACACACACACACACTCAGACATTTACACACACACACACGCACACTCAGACATTTACACACACACACACACACACACACACACATTTACACACACACACACACACTCAGACATTTACACACACACACACACACACACAAACCCACACACACACACTCAGACATTTACACACACACACACACACACACACACACACAGTGTTTAGACTTGGGAACTGTCCTCCTCCTCCTCCTCCTCCTCCTCCCTCCCTAAAGCTTCATATTGCTCCATACTGCTTCAGCAGGAGAGCGTCGCTGACCCGTGACAGTATTTACACTGTAGTGGTTACGGCGAGACCAATGCATTCTTTATGTCTTTGTACACGCCAGCGGAGAGTCCATATTCCCTCCGGTTTCATCTGTGCGGGAAGCTTGATCAAAGACTGTGTGTGTGTGTGTGTGTGTGTGTGTATATGTATATTTCCAGGTGCAGGCCAGATTTTTACTTCTCGGTTCAAGAGAGAGTATATTAATGTAGTGTAAGCTATGTTTTGTGTCGTAGCGCGTAACGGTATGAACCGCCCTCCTCCTTCTCCTCCTCTGTGGGTTTCAAACCATAAACTGAGGTATGAATGATTATTATGATTTACAGGTTCATGCTGTTTAAAGAACATGCCCAGGGAGGAAATCACATTCACATACTGTATATGATGTATTTTATATAACGTAGGGTCGATAAACATAATGGTGCACATCAATATAAAACCTCTGACTTTATCATTTACGATTCGATGCTGATGAGATCCAAGGTAACCATGCCACTCTCAACTCCTAACCGACTTCATCCATAAATTAAACCTTTCCCCCCACAGCTGATCATTTTATCCTTGAGCTAAAGCTGAAGTGGAGCATAAAAACTGCAAAACACTAATAAAAAAAAATCTCTCTTTCTCTCCGCAGCTTATCCGAGCTCCAAGCTGGGCCCCACGGCGGAGGAGGGCCTCCCGGCGCAGCTCGTCCACAGGGCCCAGCGGAGGGAGAAGCGGTGCTCCTGTGAGAACCCCAGGGACAAGGAGTGTGTGTACTTCTGCCATGTGGGCATCCTCTGGGTCAACACCCCCAGGTGGGTCTCTCTGCACCCCCCCTCTGGTGGGACCGTCTCATGGGGGGGCGTGTGGACCATGGCGTGCGCATGTGTGTGTGTGTGTGTGTGTGTGGTGGTGGTGGTGGGGGGGGGGGCAAAGCATGGAGGTTATAAAATATAAAATAAACAGGAATTTAGTTGTTCAGCAGATTCCTAACAGATTCCTCCTGATGAGATCCAGAGATGTCATGTTTTAAGAAGACATCACGTTGTCTGACGTTCTTTCTGATACTTTCTGGTTTTTCTTTCATATTATTTCCCTTAAATATTTTACTATCATCTGTCTAGTTTTCTTTCTCTGCCAAGATAATTGCACAGCAAAAAATATTTAAACGTAAACGGCACCATATCCTTAGCAAGAATAGAAGAAGAAGAAGAAGAAGAAGAAGAAGAAGAAGAAGAAGAAGAAGAAGAAGAAGAAGAAGAAGTTGAATTTACAACTGCGTCAAAAAAAACATTGGCATCGGCATAACTAACACTTAAACATTTTGAAACCGTTTTTCAAAAACTAATTTAAGGTAAAGACCAGTAAAGCCACTGATCGCTTTTTTACCCCTAAACGGTCGATACAGTTTCAGATTTACAGCCCAGTATTTTTAGAAACTCGCGTTTACAGCGTTTACATCGGAAGTCATCACAAAAGCCCCCCCGCCCCCCCCGCCGCCCCCCCCCCCCCCCGCCGCCACAATTGTTGGCAATTAACTGGTTTGGGTTTGTGTTCCTAGCAGAGGTTCAGATGTGGCCGGACTAATAAGAAAGCCCACCTTTCCTAACGAAGGGTAATTTCTGGCCGACTTCCTCCCGAGTTTCTTAAATAACCTTTTTTACTGCTCGGCGCAAAGTCACTCAAAGGAGACCATGAAGGAGTCAGACTCGCAACCCTCTGCGGTTCACATACTCTAATCTCCCCTGGACTAATTAAGACAAAGTCTGTCTCTCTCTCTCTCTCTCTCTCTCTCTCTCTCTCTCTCTCTCTCTCTCTCTCTCTCTCTCCCCCTCTCATTGCCAACCTCTCTCCTTCACACAGTAGTGCTCTCTCCGAATTGAATTAGCTTTATTGGCATGGGAAACCAAAGTTTACGTGACAGCGGCAGCGATTAAAGAATTAAAACTAAGAGAGCATTATAATAGAGCGTAACAGTGACCGCCCTTTTTTAACAGCTCCGGTGCCGGAAGTAAATTTCCCATGCATTTATCTCGTCCACTTTTCGTATAATCCTTATAAAAAGAGTATTAAGACTTGAACCAAGCCAATCGTTCGTTATGGTAGTCGTGACCATATTATGTTTGATTCGGGATGAGTAGTTCCTCACTCGGTCAACAAAATAATGTACACAGTCTTATTGTACCTTTGGCTTTTCTTCCGTTTTCCAAATTCTTTTTATGCCCGAATCAAACATAATATGGTCATGACTACCACAACGAACGATCGGCTTGGTTAAAGGCTTAATACTCTTTTTATAAGGATTATACGAAAAGTGGACGAGATAAATGCATGGGAAATTTACTTCCGGCACCGGAGCTGTTAAAAAGGGGGCGGGGTCACTGTTACGCTCTATAACAGCCATAAAGAAAATAGACATTGAAACCTAAGTTGTTGAAGTAAAAAAAGAAGAAGGTATAAATACCCCACAATGCAATGCAGTAGTGACAACACCAAAATACGGCCAAGGTGGCGCTGGCGGCGGCGCTATAGTCAATATTGCTTCAATTTAAAAGGTTTCACGTTGCTAGGCGACCGGCGAGGAGGCTCTCAGGGAAAGACGAGATAATAACTGAGTGGTGCGTCTGAAAAGATACGTATACTGCTGTACAGTTTATTCACACACACACATCGGGTGTGTAGCGCATAGCGTGCGATTTCAGACGCAGCCCCCCTCAGGGATTCAGCCTGTAGCGCTAACTGTCAGGCAGCTAGCTTCAGCCTAGCGTAATACAACAAACAAGTAATATCAGCCAGTTAGCGTCACATCGCTAAACACTGCACTAACTGTCAGCCATTTCAGGCAGTTACTCCATCACAGTGCTGTCAGACAGTTAGCCTAGCGCCGTCAGGTAGTGAGGCTAACTCTAACCGACAGTCTCACTGTCGGCTTCAGTTTCACATATGGCAAACTCACAGGAAGTTAGCACAAGTCTAACGCAGCGCTGTCAGCTTCAGCTAAACGTAGCGCTAACTTTCAGGGCAGTTCGCCTCTCAGCCCCGACAACGTTTGATCAGACCCGACCGTTCGCCCGGTCTGTCGCCGGGCCAACGGTCGGAAAACCAGAACCACACACTCCGAGTCTGAGCCCATTCTGAAGTGTGAGCTGTTCACACTTCGCGACACACGGAGCCAAAACAAAAACCTGATTCCAGTCCGCTCCGGCCGCCAGCGGTAAGGTGACCTAAGGGGACGGAAATAGCGAAGCGGGCTCCATCGCCTCCTCCATCGCCTCCTCCATCTCCTCCTCCATCGTCTCCTCCATCGCCTCCTCCATCGCCTCTCCTCCATCGCCTCCTCCATCGCCTCCTCCATCGCCTCCTCCATCGCCTCTCCTCCATCGCCTCTCCTCCATCACCTCCTCCATCGTCTCCTCCATCTCCTCTCCTCCATCGTCTCCTCCATCGCCTCCTCCATCGTCTCCTCCATCGTCTCCTCTTCTTCCAACCGTCTCCCCCAACTCCCCCCCCCCGACGGGACCTGCGGCCGACGAGCGGGTGGCTGTGGTCGGACGAGCCGGTCGCCGTGGTTACGAGCAGAAGCCGATCGGTTTTGTGAGCGGATGCGGGGCGCGCGGCGCGCGGCGCAGCGACCGCCACGGCCGTAGACAAGACACAGCGAGGGACGTGAACAACAACAACAACAACAACAACAACAACAACAAACGACGCAAACATGTGGGACAGCAAAGCTAACAAGCTAACAAGCTAGCGTCCGCTCTTTTGGAGCGTTAGCATTATTTTCTTATGAAGCTAGTTGATATCGGCGCAGACAAACACGGTCCAGAGATTTTGAAAATGTGGAAAACAATACCAGCGCCAAATTCGTCGCCTTGACGACCAGAAATAAACAGTACAGAGTGAGTTCCCAAATGTAGGTTTTACGAGGGAGTCCTATTTATTTACACCGCTGTGTGAGTGTGTGTGACGGCGTCTGGAGGGCCGGAGGCTTGACACTGTCTCTTCCACTCACAGCATGCATATCTCTATCAGAAAGTTACTTTATATTTCTATGTTTTATGACTTTGTCCTCCGGGAGTCAGGGGGTGAAACAGAGTTGGGGAATTATATTATACTATCATGTTGAGGGAGGTTTACACATCGTTTTTATGACCGCCAGGCACATTACATTATACAATTAATTTGACTGAAAAACAGACGAGAAGGGATGCTAGGGGAAGGGAGGTTTGCGGTAGTGTGTGTGTGTGTGTGTGTGTGAACAGATGTTTCGTGGTAGGAAATCAGAAAATCCTCTAGACACACGTCGCAAAATGGGGGGAAATTTGCAGTTTCGGGTTCAGCTGCTGGCCACCACCAACAGCAACGGTACCCAAGAGGAGACAGGAGAGAGAAAGCCAGATGTGTCATTAGTATTGTGTGTCAAGGTGTGGACAGCACACACACAGGTACACAAAACCACAAATGATATATCATTCAAACAAGTTCAAACTTTGCTTATGGTTCACATATCATTCACACATCATCAGTCGGCTATCTCTCCTGGTTCCCGTTCAACCAGGGAAGACCTTTCGTCTTTTAGTTTTTGGCTCGTGTCACATGACTACAGTTGCACACACTCATTGGTCGGTCTGGGGTTTGTCAACACCAATCGGTAATGAAGTATAATGTATAAAATGAACACAAAACAAGCGAAAGGCCTCTATGCAGAACCGTTCACTGCTATAAACTCATTGGCAGGGACGCATTTTAAACGTCTTTATTCCTAAAATCTTGAAACGATTCCCCGCCAATGAGTTTATATTAGTAAACCATTATGTACAGAGGCCTATTCTTGATTTGCACGCCGTTCCTGAGGCCGCGAAGCATCTGCTAACCGTTGACCCTGCGGTCTGCTGGTAAACCCTTCCCCACAAACCCCAGCGGTGTCTCCCTCTTTTAACCTGCGGCCCCACAGACGGCTGGCTCGGAGCCATGACGGCGGTCACACTGCCACCGGTTATCATTTAGAGGCAGGGAAATTACCAGCGACTGTAGGGGAAGGGAGGTAGGGGGAGGGCAGGGGGAGGAAATACGTCCCTGCCTGCTGCTCCTGGTGCCTCTTTGAGGGTCCACACTACAGGATAATTAGTCCGGTTTCCCGCTTCCGACTCCGGTCAGCAGAGCCCCGATTTTTTGGCCAGATTGGGGGCGGCGGCAGAAGCTCAGTCCGTGGAGACTCGGCTTGGGAACCAGAGGGTCGCCGGTTCAAGTCCAGCAGGGACCACAGGGTGGAGTGTGGACTGGTGGCTGGAGAGGTGCCAGTTCACCTCCCGGGCGCTGCTGCCGAGTTGCCCTTGAGCAAGGCACCGAACCCCTAACTGCTCCCTGGCGCCGCTACGTGGCGGCCTGTCACTCCACCATCAAAGTTGAGTGATAAAAAGAATTTCCCCAATGTGGGATTAATAAAGTAAATGTTAATCTTATCCTGCGGTGTGGGGTATATTTTTCTTCCCCAAATCTGATCAGGGCCGCACCGATTTTGAAATCGCAAATATTATATAACATATTCAAAAATGTACAATCGGATATCCTGTAGCGTAGGGGGGGGGGGAACCCCAGGACAGCCAGGTAGTGTATGGACTGTCATGTGGGAAAGAATTGCCAATTGGGAGCCACCCACAAAAAGCGAGATGGATTTGCGAAATGGATTCCAGCGCTGCAACATACAGTCCATATTCCCGCCCGACTCCCGTCTCCATGACTACGTCCATAGCGCTTTAGTAGCATAGCATGGCCGCCATGTTTGTTTTACGCTAAAGTGATGTCTTTGATTGTGAGATTGCAATTGCAATTTGTGAGATTTTGAGATTCGGGACTGGGATGTGGGGGCATGGAACCAGTTAGTGTGTGGTATGCAACATCATTGCCTTCCACATACTTAACGACCATAACAGTTCAATTTATCTTCTTCTATCGTGAGGTGTGTGGTCTCTCAAAATTTCTAAAAATTTGAAAAATCGTTGAGTGTGTGCGTGGCATGAGGAGAGTCTGGCAGTAATGCCCCACTGATGTTTTGCTCTCCAGTAAACACAAAACATGTGTCTCTTATAGTGCATTTTATGAGATATGATCTTGGGTTGTAACATCTGAAATGTGGGTGTTTGATGTGTTGGCTTGGGTTTATTGTGGACCCTATTTGTAATTATACCATAGCATTATTTAATACTTGGTCATATAGTCAATGTATAATATTACCTCTGATTGGTGGAACTGAATATATATTGACAGATTTCTAATCCCTATTTGTGGTGTATATAATATATTTATATTTCATCTTTTAAAACTTGTGATGCCTTTTGAAATAGTGCATCATCAGAAATACATTAGTGAATACATAGACTAAAATAAATAAAAAAGTTAGCACTAGGTTATTAAACACTACTCGTTGATTTAAACTGGTCTCCGCAAAGCATCATGGGTAATTTCTAACTTTCTAGCGAGTGTGTCTGTGGTTCTGATGGTGTCCCGGTTCTGTGCCCCAGTCAGGTGGTCTCCTACGGTTCTGTTCGGCTCAGGAGAGACCTGGACCGCTGCGTCTGTACCGATCGCCATGACGACAGCTGTCTTCAATACTGCTCGGCCAATCGAACGCGCTCAGAGTAAGGAAGCATAACAAGACATGACATATACATGACACATACATGACACATACATGACACACACAAACCAAATCATGCTTCACTAACTTTTGTTTTTCAACTTGTTTAGTGGGAAACCATCTCCAGTGAAGAGACACGCCTCCAAACAACAGAACCGGCACAAGGCATTGTGGGAGAAAAATAACAACACCGAAAGCGACGAATCGCGCGACCCAAGGAAGAGCGGCGGAAAGGAGAACGGCCGGTAGCTCGGTCGGCCACTTTTGATGATGTCACAAACGGAGCGGGAGCGGCGTCCCTCTCTTCGTTTCCCAGACGAGTGTTTGGAGGTCAAAGCCGCGTTTTTCACGTGTTTCATATAAAACGCAGACGTGGACCAACGCTACAGCCGACATTAATCATCCAATGTATTTTAGGACATTTATTATTTTTTATCCACATACGGGGACATTTCAAGCATTTAGAGGGCATGCGATGAATGGTTGAATTGAATGAATGAATGAATGAATAAATGACTAAAATGGACCCACAGTATTTAGAAACGCACACTCTCAGAATGGAACTGAAATGTTTTAGGAATTGAACTTTGACCTGATGTGTCGCTTGCTGTGGCCAGATGTTGGGTCCAGTCCATTCCCACGGCGGTGGATGTGGAGCAGAGAAGAACGAGGAACCATTTAAACCGTTTATTTGTCTCCCCCTCACGCATGCTTTCTAAACTCACATGGCAGACACATGCACACCTGCCCCGGTATACATATATATATGTCCAGAATATATTGTGTAATATATTATTCCTATGAAAGAATGTCAGAAGACAGTATATATAGTATATACAATATATATATATATATATATATATATATATATATATATATAGACGTGTGTCTTGTATAGAGACACAAAGAACTACAACCAGCGTTAACTAATCTAAATGTTGTCCTGCTTCTCCAGTGTAGATTTACTTCAAAGCATTATATCTATATTTGTGTCATTTATTGTTTTTGTTTTTTTTACATTTCTGTACATTGTAAGCACATAGTATAGCCCTTATACTTTTATCTGGGCGTGTAAAGTTTATTTTTTTAACCTTCTAGTGGATACAATGCTAAATGTATATGCATAGGCCTTTTTAAATATATGGTATGTCTTATTTTCCTCGATATACATACTTTTACTAAAACCAACATACCAATATGTTACCACCTCTGCAGGCATCATCTTTAAAGTACTATTAAAGTAAAGTACTATTCTATTCGTTCATAATAATAAAGTTATTCAAAATAAATACAGTAGTTAAACACGATGATGGATGTAAGATGATGATTATCAATTAAATGGTTTTGTAAACGGTCTCAATCATTTAACTGCATAGGAAGACAGTTGTGCACAGGGTACAACACTAGCGTTAGCCTAATGCTAGCGGTATTTTCTGAAAATGTTTTTGGTTGAGAACAACAGATTGTTTTGATTGCTCCAACATAATAAAAAAAACAACCTAGCTAACCATGAATGTGATTTTGGCCACATCAACAGGAGAAAGTGACCTGACCTGTCAATCATTTCATCGTAAACTATTAATTTTGCAAATAAGCCTGGTTGACCTTAGTGCAGGAGCCTGGTTGACCTTAGTGCAGGAGCCTGGTTGACCTTAGTGCAGGAGCCTGGTTGACCTTAGTGCAGGAGCCTGGTTGACCTTAGTGCAGGAGCCTGGTTGACCTTAGTGCAGGAGCCTGGTTGACCTTAGCGGAGGAGCCTGGTTGACCTTAGTGCAGGAGCCTGGTTGACCTTAGCGGAGGAGCCTGGTTGACCTTAGTGGAGGAGCCTGGTTGACCTTAGTGGAGGAGTGGTGAAAATCAACGACATATATTTTTTTGTATACTCTCTCGTCGTTTGCATGGCGGTCAGAGTTCACTCTGAATGCGATTCATCTCATTCCCTCACCAGGAGCCGTCGCCGGGACAACTACGCCACCCGGTGGGCATACGGTGTAACTGCACACAACAGGTTTTTGTTAGGTTGTCGTGTAAAACATCTATGTCGAATACAAGTGACATAAAAATTGTTAACTTTCTAACGTCTTTTCTCAAATCACTTCTCGAGTCACTTTAATGTGCTTATCGCCTCAGTTTCTCCCCACCAGCGGAAATGGTTTCCAAGCCATCAACATGACTGTGAGAAACTGAAAGAGTCAAAGATTGGTCCTCGTTTTGCCTGTAAACAGACACATTATGTTTGGTCTGTGCCCTGTGTGTGTGTGTGTGTGTTTGTGTGTGTGCGTGTCCAATTGCAAGCATCTTCACGTTTTAGCGCCACAATATTTACACCCAAGTCCCTCATCCAAACCTCAGACCTCAACGCCTGTTGCCAAACCATGGAGGCCCACCGGGCGTCCCCCCTCCTCCTCCTCCTCCTCCTTGTCCTCCTCCATCCATCCATCACTGTCGCAGCGGGCATCAAACCCACGAACCCAGGGCCTGTGTGGGCCGTCTCCGTCTAAGCCGACACGACACGACAAGTCACTGCTTCCTGAGTGAGTGTGATTGATGTGCGGGCCGACTTCCCTTCCCTGGCAACCGTCGATAAGCAGGTTGAAACTGAGGGCTTGGGTACCATGGCAACTGTTTTACTTTTATTTCACTTTATTTGTTGTTTCTAATGAAGCGGGTTTTAGGGCTGATGTATTACGAAATGTCTCAAAAAGGTTTGTTTGATTCATTCCTGTTTGATGAATGTCTTGTTTCTTTTGGTTCCTGTGGCTTAAAAAGTGAACATTTAAATCAAGAGCAGTCCCATGTCTACTCTCGATTTAAATGTTCACTTTTTAAGCCACAGGAACCAAAAGAAACAAGAATACAGGTTTAGCAACTGTTATGCAACATCATCACATGTGTACACACCGCGCCTTTTCCCTGTCCGCTTCGAGTTGGTCCAAACACGGCCACCGCACATAAAGCTGTTTATGAATCTGTCAGAGCTGTGGTTTTCCAACCGGGGGTCTGGGGGGGGCATAAGTGGGTCGCAACAGGGGACCAAGTGGGCTCTCCACAATAACTACAATAAAAAAAATCACTAAAAACAGTCAAAGCTATATATATGCTACTTGTCTGCTTCATTTGATTGGATATATCTTGAAGACTGGACAGGGGAGGATTGTGTTGAAGCACTAAACGCGAAAAGAGGAAAGTTACATTTCTCACGTTTTGGACATGGTGATGACAACATATTGCTTATTTGGCTGTGCTAAACGTTTGGCGGGTCACCATGGGTCAAAACGGCCCCTGGTGGGAAGGTCTGGGATGGGAAGGTTTGGGACTCCCAAAAGGCTATCTGGAAAGCACACACCTTGCTTCAATCCAAGGGTCCTTCCAATTTGGGAGGACCCTTGGATTGAAGCACGGTGTGCGCTTTCCAAAATAGCCTTTCTGTGCGTCGCTCAAGTCAAGTCAAGTCAAGTTCATTTTATAGCCCTTAATCACAGTTAAAGTCTCAAAGGGCTTCATAGGCCACACATTTTACGACACCCCTTAACCCCAGGCCCCCAAAGGGGCAAGAAACCGAGACTTTTTCTTCAGACAGCCTAAATCTAGTCGTATAATAACCCCACACACACCAGGTGGTGGTGGTGTGTTGAGTGTTGGGAGGGTGGTTGTGTTCCCAGGAGGTCAACTTATAAACCTCACCCTCCTCCCGGCTGGACCCCATAGACTAGACTAGACCGCCGGGTCTGAGGATCTGATGTCCGTTCTGCTTACCGTACTTCTGAAACAGTCCATACGGCAGTTTACTGTTTGGTTATTCAACTCTGTAAAACACACAACGCTACGCAACACAGCTGGTGTACAAACACACACACAGTCTTAGTTTTTAAGTTTGTTTTAGTCAAACATATACAGTCAACACTATAATTGACTATTTAGTTTTCAAGCAGACACTGGTGTCCAACGTGTCGTCCAGTGACTTCAGGTAGGGGTCAGGGGTCATGAAGGAGGAATATGACTGTCTGCAGACACTGGGGATCGAACCCAGTAACCTCCACCCTTGCCACTACTATCCTGTCTATTGTGTGAAGGAAATTAAAAATCCTTACATCAATGGGCTTTTTGGATAGTACACACACAGAAGTGCCAACCATCTCGCTCTCTCTCCCCACACCGCCCCATAGTCTCCCTCTCTCTGACAAAGCAAAACAAAATGGACGGTATTGCTTTTTATTCTCAGTGGAAAAATGTAAAATACATGTATTGGTCATATGTGCAGAATGTGCAAAAAACATTTTGTCAATTGGCCAAAAGGTGGTGCTATGGTAATTGTATAACATTTAATGATAATATCCAAGTCAGTTTTTGATATGAATAAACGTTGCTATGACAACAGGCAGTTTGTGTGTGTGGTTTAATTGTCATATATCATGTCATTTTATCAATCATCCAATACAGAGTGGATCACCTCCAATCAATCATCTCCGCCGGTTCACAGCGGGCGTCTTGGTGGCTCAGTGGGGTGAGCTGTTGGTTACCAGTTGTAGAGACCAGCGTTCGAGTCCTGCTGAGGACCGTCTCCATGGAAACCTAATGCAAAGACGTCGAAAGGAAATGGGTTGATGTCAATTGAGTTATAAGAATAACTATATGTCTTGGTGGCGCAGAGAGTTCATGTCAGGTGATGCTGGTCTCAAAGTGAAACTCCTATTTTTTGTCATGTAAGAAATGTAATGATTTCTTTTGAATTGTGAATGTCAATTATAACCTCCGACCGACTCACAGCATGTGTCTTGGTGGCACAGTGGAGAGACCTCCGGTAGAACAGCACTGGTGACCTGGGTTCAATTCCCACTAGGGGTGTCTCCAGGGAAACTTAATGAGATGTTGCCCTTTTGGAAACGTAACTCATGTGAATTTAATGTAAAATATAACCTCCAACCACATCCCACTCGGTGGTGCAGCAGAGTTCTTGGTTATTAGCTTTAGAAATCCAGGTTCCTGTCCTGCCAAGGGCATTTTCCATGGAAACATAATGTTTTTTTAGTTTAAAGGTGCTGTTCCAAGATTGGTTCTGGGAATCCATCTTGTCCATCAATCACACGTACGTGAAATGCAACACTTCTCAATGACAGAGAAAGAAGGAGGGAGGAAGCATAGAGGGAGGGGATGTTTTTCAGCTGGTCTCTGTGGCAGAGTGGAAGGAGCTGTTGGAGCGCAGTGCGGGAGACAGCGGTTCAAGGCCTGCTCAGGGTTTTCTCCTTGGATTGGAGGACTAGTTTTTATAGAAATGTAATGATGTTGTGTGAATTAAATGTCAAATATAACCTCCGACCGAATCACAGCATGCATCTTGGTGGCGCAGTGGAGGGAGCACTTGGTTATCAGCCCTTGAAACCAGTGTTCAATTCCCGCCAGGGCTGTCTTCATAGAAACAACATAATTTGGGAAATGTTGCATGAATTGTTATGTCAAATATGACCTCCTTCTTGGTTATCAGCACTGGAGGCCCAGGTTCAAGTTCCGAGGGTGGTCTCCTAGAGCCTATTGGTCTACGCAACCTAGAATTTAATGTCAAACATGACTTCCAACCAAGTGATAACCAGCGTCTCAGTGGCACAGCAGAGAGAGCTGGGGGTTAGCAGTGCTGAAGACCCGGGTTCGAATCCTGTCTGACCCATGTAATGTTGAATATAACTGCCCAGACAGATCGAAGGAGCCCATGCCCACAGCGGAGAGAGCTGGGAATTATCAGTGCTGAAGACCGGGGTTTGAGTCCTGCCTGACCCAGACAGATCGACGGAGCCCCCGCCCGGGGGGAGAGATAGAAAGGGGCATGTTGAAGAATTTTTGGACAGCTGTCCTCATGGCTAACACGCTTCAAGTGATGCAGCAATGAACTTAGAGGCCGCTCTCCAGAGCCCACTGTTGGTCCACGATCTGAAACACAGGCAACAATACTAGTTTACACGACACATAAGAGTTACAACAGTCAACAATACAACAGTAGGTACTACAGTCAAATACTAGATAATCTATTGACTGCTAACAGATGTGGTTGACCTCTAGGGGATTAATAAAGTGTCATCTTACCTTGCAGGCCTAGTCAGGGTCAGGGGGCATCACCATGGCAGGTCATCTGGTCCTGCATGTCCCGTGATTGGTCAGCAGCTACACACAGAAAGACAATTAATATGATTTGGATAATTACGACATACAATAACTTCAAAATGAGTATAGTAATAACAATGCCAAACGTTAATTCACTTAGACATACACTCAACAAGACATGAAACTTTAAGTCCCTGGTCAACCAAATCCAAAACGGGGATATTTGTCCATTAAAGGGGCTATAGACGATATCCTGAACATTATATATAGCAGCAAACAACTATTGGCTATGTAGAGATATAGTGGAGTAATGGCGTCCTGACCATAGAATGACGGCACACTTTCTGTGTGTGTGTTGTAATCTGAGCTTCTAGTTTCTTTGTTTTGGTGTCCGGTCCGGCCGTTCATGATAACGCAGGCGCCGTGTGTGAGATGAGTTAAGAAGGTAAAGATCACTCCTAATTATTGTGGTTTGAGATGCTGGTGCTCTAGTGCGACATCTTGTGGCTAAATATATCGTCTATAGCCCCTTTAATTCAAAGTTGATATTATTATGTCATCCATCCATCAATGGTTTTATTTAGCATTCTATATTGTCCCTGACAGTATTTCATTTTATATAATTTCCTTACATATAATTTTTACAAACACACGCACAAAGTGGACCGCCTATTAACGGCATTTAGTCTCAGTCCGACTACCGGAACCGTTGACAGCTGGTAGCTAGCGATAATAAAGATGGCTGCTGTCTATTCTGATTCTGATGATTCTGTGTTAGAAATATTAACAGCAGCTGGTGCAGGTGACCTGTCAGCTTGGGCCAGTTTATACAGCCGAACATGGTTTACATAGGAAGGAGGTACGGGAGAGAGCAGACTAGAAGCATGAGAATGAGGGCTGACACATTTTTGGCATGTTTTAGGTTTTAACTGTTCTAAAGTCAGTACAATAAATGAGTGTGTGTGTGAGTTTGTTTGTGTCTATAAATGAGGGTGTGTGTATATGAGGGTTATATATACTACTTTGGGTAAATTATACCTTTAACCCTCATATACACACACCCTCATATATAGACACACACACACACACACACACACACACACACACACTAATCCTCATATACACGTCATTAACCTACACACACACACACACACACACCCACACACACACACAGATACACACACACACACACACACACAACTAGTCGATAATTAAAAATGTGCTGCCAACTATATCTATTATTGATTGAATGTATGTTTTATATATTGGTTGTTGCAGACCTATTTATATACCCACACAAAGAAAATGGGTGCCAATCATACGGCGCGCTGGTTGGTTTAATCCGGCGCAAGTGAAGAGAATAGAATTGAACCCAGAATCTTCTGGCTGAGAGTGGAACTCGCTAACCAATAGACATACATATTCATATGGACGTTGAGATGATCAGAGTAACCCTCACCTGTCAGAGAGCTGCTCCAGGTCCATCTCCTGGTTACTGTGGAGGAGCTGGCTGACCGAGTGAGGCAGCACCCGCGTGAAGAAGGTGATGAAGACGATGGGCAGCATCACCCACACCCTGACATTGGAGTCAACCCCTAGAGACAAGATGAAGGACAGAGAGAGGTGTCTGTTATAACTGCAAAACCTCCACCGCAAACTTCAATTCGATTCATAAGATAAATGTATGAATCCCAGACAGGAAATGTGGGTGTCACAGAAATATAACTAAACACATAAAACAACAATTTACAGAAAACATGTCTATATACACACAATGTCCATCACAATAATACCCAACATCTATATGACTCTTGAGATAGTCTATATGGTTCTTGAGATATTGACTTGTTTGTATTGCATACCGAGTCTCATCATGTCGTCACTACACTCACCTCTAAATCCTCTACTTCACTTTATTGGCATCAAAACATGACACAGGTGCTGACCAGATTGTGTATATAGTATTGTGTTTATATTCTACATCATATTTATCATATACATATTGTTTCCTATAGTGTAATGCACTAGATGGTATTCACCCCCCAAAAAAACGTTGCATTACATGCATTATGCATTACAATGAAACCTGTTTTAACTTTATTCACTCTGAGCCAGTAGCATCCACATTAGATGATTTCACTTCATAACCATCCCACATGTGGCTTTTGTGCTTTCCATGTGCTTTATTTTGGTACCACGTGTACATAAGGCCCTTGCAGTGGAGATATTAAATGTGAGCATGTTATTAATGGCAAACCCGAGCCAGAGGAGTAGAGATAAATAGGGTTAAATGAGGTTAGTAGTGTGGAGATAAATAGGGTTAAATGAGGTTAGTAGTGTGGAGATAAATAGGGTTAAGTGAGGTTAGTAGTATGGAGATAAATAGGGTTAAGTGAGGTTAGTAGTATGGAGATAAATAGGGTTAAGTGAGGTTAGTAGTATGGAGATAAATAGGGTTAAGTGAGGTTAGTAGTGTGGAGATAAATAGGGTTAAATGAGGTTAGTAGTATGGAGATAAATAGGGTTAAGTGAGGTTAGTAGTATGGAGATAAATAGGGTTAAATGAGGTTAGTAGTATGGAGATAAATAGGGTTAGGTGAGGTTAGTAGTATGGAGATAAATAGGGTTAGGTGAGGTTAGTAGTATGGAGATAAATAGGGTTAGGTGAGGTTAGTAGTGTGGAGATAAATAGGGTTAAGTGAGGTTAGTAGTATGGAGATAAATAGGGTTAAGTGAGGTTAGTAGTATGGAGATAAATAGGGTTAAGTGAGGTTAGTAGTGTGGAGATAAATAGGGTTAAGTGAGGTTAGTAGTGTGGAGATAAATAGGGTTAAGTGAGGTTAGTAGTATGGAGATAAATAGGGTTAAGTGAGGTTAGTAGTATGGAGATGAAGAGGGTTAAGTGAGGTTAGTAGTATGGAGATAAATAGGGTTAAGTGAGGTTAGTAGTATGGAGATAAATAGGGTTAGGTGAGGTTAGTAGTATGGAGATAAATAGGGTTAAGTGAGGTTAGTAGTGTGGAGATAAATAGGGTTAAGTGAGGTTAGTAGTGTGGAGATAAATAGGGTTAAGTGAGGTTAGTAGTGTGGAGATAAATAGGGTTAAGTGAGGTTAGTAGTGTGGAGATAAATAGGGTTAAGCGAGGTTAGTAGTGTGGAGATAAATAGGGTTAAGTGAGGTTAGTAGTGTGGAGATAAATAGGGTTAAGTGAGGTTAATAGTGAGTTCATAAACTAGTGGGCGCTAACCAACAAGCTAACACTCGCTCTGCGCTAGCTAGCGGCTAACCAACAAGCTAACACTGCAGCTAAACACACCAGTCACGCCAACATCTCTATGGTTCACAGCCCAGACTGTGTGTGTTTTAACAGACAATATAATGTATTTATTTACGACACGTTGTAATTTCACGACTTACTTACATTTACAACATTTAGTTTGGGCACAGACGCGTTCAAGTGAGCGAGACAACGCGCCACTTTCGCCGAATAGTTACACGGCACTTCCGCTTCCGGTATCGTACATTTGTTTATCAAGCAAAATCCACTATTAGCCACACACAAAATCAAAATCAATTGAAAGGAATCCTAATAGGCCTAGATAAACCTGAAAAGTACTTCAGTGTCAATGGTACATTTAATGTATTAAAAATGACAATGTAATTTAAAATAGTATTGTTAAAGAGTGGCGCAGGGATGACGTATTTATGTAGGCCAACCCGGAAGTGAGCGTCGCCCTGGGTTCCCTTGACAACAGGCCAATGGGTTTTTGATACTCACACGTTTCATTAAGCAAGATAATCTTCACCAATGAACACTACTTTTATGATTTTTATTATGATTTGATATGCCAGTCTACTACAAGGTTGTACTCATTCTGGTCTTCCTGGTTGTTTTCCCTGAAGGCCCACGCTGTGGATGTGGAGGAAGCGCTGGCCGGTGGGGTCTGGTCCGTCTTCGCTCTGTATCACACACACACACACACACACACACGCACCCAAACACCGACAGACGTTGCAGTTGGTGGATTCAGGTTTTCATGTCTTTTACAGTCATGTTTTCCTAGTTAGGGGAACCGGGTGCACCTGTACTGTCTTTACCAGCTGCTATAAATTGGGTCTGGTTGCAGTGTTTTGTCAGCTCTAAGTTGGAGCTGATGAGAAAACACCTTCTGTTTTTTTTTCTTTTAATTTCTCAAACGAGTTATAGTTAGTTAATAATATAATATACTCGGTATCCCCATGTGTTGGAAGCTGCTTACCCGGTATGATACTTTTTTTGGTCCGGTTTTGGTCCGTGTTATTTTTGTTACATCCCTGAGGGCAACATTTTCTCTACTGAACCTAAAGGGTGGGATCCTAACACTTACAATGCTAAAATTATACATTTGGCAGGATCTAGCCCAACAGAAAGTGGTGTAATTGGAGGGTGACCTTGAGGTCAAGTACACTTGGGAGTGAGCTAGGGACCTGGCGTCTCCGTTATATGAAAGAGGGCCTAAAGGACATATAAGATTATCAATCTGGTGGCTCTAGCCCAACCGGAAGTGATTCAAATGGCTAGTTCAGAGGTCATCAGAAGATTTAAAACACACCATTAATAGGGGCCTAAGTGTGGAGGATGTAGCCCAACAGGAAGTGAGCGAATAATCTGCTACACTGCCACCAAGTGGACATGAACCGGGAGGGAGCGTCTGGCTGCGGTGTCATGGCGTCTCTTCCGGGAGCCGTCTCACTTCTTCCTCATCGTTGTTGAGAGTTGCACATGCGCAGTACCGACCGGGCGGGAAGCACCATAAACATTCACTGAACGAAGATTATGCAAATAAAATGCACATTTCTCACTATAAATGTCATCAAAAACAAATTTTAATGCCGAAACTATCTTAAAATATTGCATTTTCCACTGATATAATAAAACGCAATACCGGCCATTTTGTTTTGCTTTGTCAGACCGAAGCTTGGCAGTCACGTGACGCGGACGCAGGCCAATAAAACGTCTCCACATCACAGTTTTAGAGCCGTTATTGTGGAACTACTGCGCGTTGCGTTTTGCTGTGAGACCGACGGGTTGTCCTGCCCCACTATACTGTATTTAAAAGAGATGTCTATTTCCGGAGAAGGATTAGTGGTATAGCTCCTGGGGGGGGTTTTACCATGAGGAGGCCCGAGGAACTGTCATTTACTAGACACACACACACACACACACACACACACACACAGGCAGGCTTGTGGGAATGTGGATGTGTGTGTTTTTTGACAAGCCCCACACACAGTGGTAAAGCGGTAAACAAGTGGAAAACACCAAGCTGCAAACAACGAGCTATCTGCTGCTACATCTGGAGCTGGTTAGCAGCAAGGCCTGATTCACTTACAACACACACACACACACACACACACACACACACACACACACACAAGCACTCAGAGACTCAGAGAGCACACATACAGGCAACAGCAAACACATACACATGCACGCACACACAAATGCACACACAAATGCACACACACACATACACATACACACACACACACACACAAGCACTCAGAGCCAAGCACATGTACAGGCAACAACAAACACACACACACACACACACACATGCACGCACACACACACACACACACAAACAAAAACAGATATACTGTACATTACACACACACACACACACACACACACACACAGATATACATACAGACATATATACATATTGAAGAGCACACACACACATACACTAAAGATGGAAAAACATCTAAACCAGGACCATGATGCACCTGTTCCCAAAACGGTTCCTAACCGACTCCGGGTCATAATTGAAAACATTGAGGCGTTCAAGCGCACAAATAAACCCATAACAAGTAAGACGCTGCACACAGTGGTCTTGGCGCTGATGTGCGTTGTCTTGGGCTGAATGTGGTTCATATTTGAGGTGCGGTGTGGTTCCAATGAAACAACAGAACCTCTTTTAATTAAGAGTCCAAATGATTCGAGGTATTTTACGAGGCGTGGTTTTGGTTGGTTTTTACTGTTCCTGGAACTACACTTTAAAAGGGGGTTTTGTTTTGCCGTTGCGGTTCTGGGGACAGACCATAGGGGTCAGTGTACAGCTATGAAACTGATCATAAAGCTGCTGAATAATCCGTTCATATTTCATCCATATTTTTTGAAGATAATGTTTAGTATGTCGCTTGTTGAAAATTTAAAATAATAATAATTTAAGCTGAATCCCTTCGCCTTTCTCTCTCTCTCTCTCTCTCACACACACACACACACACAACACACACACACATATGGGTTTCTCTCTCACTCACACTCAAACAGACCCAACACAAGCTGACACCATTAAAAGGGAGTAGAAAACAAGAAGTTTAAAAGGAGAAACCGTTATACTAATTTGTGCTGTTTTTCCTGGCAGGCAAAGACGGAAAGTTGTTTATTCCCTTGGGCAGATGCCTCCATATTACACACACACTTAAACACACACACACACACACACACATAGCCTACCTTAGAAACTAACGTCAAAAGAGATTCCAAAAAAACACTAATAATGATTAAAAATAACTATATTTGATCAGAAACTATCAAAGGACAGAGGGAACAGGCAGGTGGACCGCCCAACTGAACGCCAACCCAGTTATGTCAAAAAACATGACAGCAAACCCCCTAAAAAAAAAAAAAGCAGACATATGTGGGTCAGGCTTCATGACAGGGTCCATATTAAAATGAGACTTGTGTGAAACGCCAGACATGAAATAGGAGACAGAGAGAGAGTGTGAAGGCGGTAAAACAGACACTGGTTCAGACAGCCACCACAACCGCTGGCTGTGGAGACGTTGATCACACACTCAGTCCCATTCAGAGAAACACGGCTTCATGTCGTCCGAAAAACTAACTTTATTAAGTTATATTTTAAACTAACTATATATAGAGCCTTCGCAAAGCACTCAAAAGTAAATGACTTGATTGTGAGGTAGTAGTAACTCATCTAGATTTGGTTTGGTGTCATTATATCTTACGGTTCAAGGGAAATATAGATAGGGGACCAGATCTCTGAAATTAAAAACGGGTCCATATATTAAACACAATATCTGATGTTATTTCTGAAATAATAAAAGGGGATATATTTACATTTTGCCTGTTGTTATCATGGTAAATGTAGTACTGTATAGGATTGCACAGTTCATACCCAATGGTTTATTGATGGATGTTGAATGTATTGATAGCCTATTGATTATGATCATATTGATTATGACCGGTGCCTCCTAATGGTATCAAGTCGATAGAAAGACCCCCGCGTAGCGAGGTCACGTCCCAGCCTATCAGATAGACACCAGACTAATTACCAACTGTCTCTTAGTTAATATTCATCAGCAAGCTGGACCCTTTGCCATTTTCAAATCTATTAATAGATTTTAAAAATCCTATTATAATTTATTTTTTAAACAGGGACATTTCCGAGGCCAGGCCACCAAAAGAAAACAGCAGTATCTTGGCATGTGTGAGTTATTAACACGAATAATAAGAGATAAACACATGTGGATGTCTGCGGTTGATTTAGCAAACGATTTATCTAATAAGAAAAATATAATCGGGAAGGAAAGGCCATTATAAACCATTTACCAAATCAATCATAGACCTGCACAACGCATGTGTTAATAACTTGTTATATATTGTTCTGGTTTTATGTTTATTTTTGTGATTTCATTGCCATTGGGGGATGGAAACATATAACAGATCCAGACCGACCAGGACACAACACATCTGTGTAGAACTGGTAACGTTACCTTATTACTCCAGTACATAGAGACGATCTTAGTAACAACATGGTAACGTTACCTTATTACTCCAGTACATAGAGACGATCTTAGTAACGACATGGTAACGTTACCTTATTACTCCAGTACATAGAGACGATCTTAGTAACGACATGGTAACGTTACCTTATTACTCCAGTACATAGAGACGATCTTAGTAACGACATGGTAACGTTACCTTATTACTCCAGTACATAGAGACGATCTTAGTAATGACATGGTAACGTTACCTTATTACTCCAGTAAATAGAGACGATCTTAGTAACGACATGGTAACGTTACCTTATTACTCCAGTACATAGAGACGATCTTAGTAACGACATGGTAACGTTATCTTATTACTCCAGTAAATAGAGACAACCTTAGTAACGACATGGTAACGTTACCTTATTACTCCAGTAAATAGATACGACCTTAGTAACAACATGGTAACGTTACCTTATTACTCCAGTAAATAGAGACGACCTTAGTAACGACATGGCAACGTTAGCCTACCTTATTACTCCAGTACATAGAGACGCCCTTAGTAACGACATGGCAACGCATTACTCCAGTAAATAGAGACGACCTTAGTAACGACAATAATAGTGCACACCTCTCCAGCCAATCAGAATGGAGTGGTATAAGAGTGTATTAAGTGTTTGACCTCATTTCCAATGCATTAAACTTGCTTTAAACCTTCAGACGATGAAGACCAGACCAGACCACCAGCTGGGGACCCGGACGCCTCCAGTCCAGCGCTGCGTCTACGGAGACCCGCACGGGAACCAGTCTAACGTCGTCTGCACCAGATACGTGATCTAGTTCAGCTTCCGGTGGAATAACGAAACTGTAAACAACAAGAACTGAACCGGAAGTGTATGGTTGTTGGTGGACCTGACTCAACGCCGTGTAGAGATACCCGTATAAATATCCCTCCTGAAGCTGCAGCCACTAGCGCGAAGTACTTTTCTTCAGTAGAATTTCTTGACGAAACCGGAAACGGGGCGTAGCTCCGCCCCTTGCGGTTGTTGCTTTCCGGTCCAGGCTCTGTACACTTCAAGCAACTAGGCCCGTCAGCCAAGCAAGAATCGTAAGGTATTTATATTATCATCATATTTATTTGAAAACAACAATCCATATTTTTCCACTTCTACTGCGATTTCTTGTTAAAAATGTGGGTCATACATGATATTTTGTATTGTTTAAATTCCACGTAACACCATCACAAAAATTACCCTTTTTATATGAGAAGATTTTTTTTTTGTCCTTTTTGTAAATATTATACAATGACTTGTGCTTTGATACCTTGAAAGAGAGAGATTGTTTTTCTTTTAATATATATATATATATATATATATATATATATATATATATATATATATATATATGTATATGTATATATGTATATATATGTATATTTTCAAGACATAACCAGCGTCGTTGTGGCAATGGTTAACATGACAGAGGGGGGTGAGAGGGTGGGGCGTACTGGTTGAACACGGATCAATCAATAATCAATACAGGATACACAAACACACGTCAGCACCCGTGACCGACCACACCCAAAGCTGCCAATCCAAAACAGTCTCTGTGAGTTATATCTTATCTCTCATGAGGTCTATATATAACGTCTCTATAGGTCCTGAATATATATATATATATATATATATATATATATATATATATATATATTTAAAGTGTTGCCTTTGCGACAGAATAGGCCTCAACAACTAATAGGCAGTATGTTAGCTAAATGTGGCTTAGCTACAAAATGCCCCACTTAAGAATATAAAAAACAACACAGGACAGAAATAAATGTGGATGTTACAACATTCAGATTGGCTTTTTCTGGAGTGTGTTTTTCACAGGGCAGCTGACGATTCAAACTCTTCAAACTTGTGTTACAAAGCCAGCGGGACCGTTTTGGGCCCCAACGGGAAAAAAACAAAATGGATCCAAAAAGTGCGGCTGAGTCCTCACAGCCAAGTTCATAAGAAATATAAGGTGCATTTATCAGAGTGTGTGTGTGTGTGTGTGTCCCAGCAGCCAACCATTTAAAAATGTTCAATGAATGGATGGGTTGCAATGGGGGAAAAGTACATCAATTAAATGTGTGTGTGAGTGATAATGGTCATTGATTTGTCTGTTACTTCTGTTTGCACATGCCAACACACACACACACACACACACACACACGCACGCACACATGCCATGCAGGTGGACTCTGTCATAGGCTAACAGTACATGTGCGTGCGCACGTGCGTGTGTGTGTGTGTGTGCACTACTAATGTTGATAGTCTATTGGGGTTACTAACGCAATTCTGGAATGGTCCCTGTATTTATTTAACTTTTTATTTGTACAAACGGTAATCGTTACAAGTGCCACCTCAAGCCAAATAAAGTGTCTGTGTAGTCTCTCTCTCTCTCTCTCTGTCTCTCTCTCTCTCTTTCTCGTTTTGCAGAATGTGAAGGATATATCCTTTATTTGCTATAACACAAAACCTCTCTTTCTCTCTGTCTCTCTTTCTCTACTGAGGAGAGAAAGGAAGGATGGAAAGTGGGGGGGGGGGGGTGCAAAACTGGCACAACAAAAGAAAAAAAATCAATAAAAACGACGCACACCATCTTCATTCACTTAATGCTCGGAGCAAAAGTCCAAACCTTCACAAATAACAAATGAAAACAGCAAGACAACAACAAAACATAACAAGACATACAGAACATAACAGAAATAAAATCCCAACCAGGATGGATGAGGATGAGGACGACTGGCACATGTGGCCAAGCAAACTACGATACCGTCAACATCATACTATATGTTAAGTGCAGATAGATAGACAGATAGATAGATAGATAGATATAGAGATAGATATAGAGATAGATAGATGGATGGATAGATAATAGATAGATAGAGAGATAGATAGATAGATGGATGGATGGATGGATAGATAGATAGATAGATTGGCAGATAGATATACATTATATATATATATATATATATGTGTGTGTGTGTATTCGTAAGTCGGTTAAATATTCGATAATCTGTACTTCTATATATGTGCACCTCTTAAAGAGTGGGGCCTCACGTAGACATCTTATCAGGTCTAACATTTAAAGCCAACGTTATACAGAGAACGTACCCTCGCCCTAATCGAAGCAATAGCAAAAGCCATGCTTTTACATAGAAAAAGGCATCCACGACATTTAAGAAAAAACAATGTACAATTTATGAAACATAGTACCAATAATAAATAGTTTTTTTTTTTATAGAATTGCTGCTGTACACCAAAAAAAAGCCAGTTTTTTTAAAATTTCACCCATTATAAAAATATGTTTTAGTGCAACCTTAGGTATGATCGTAATATCCAGAACTTCACATCGCTTGCTGAGACTTAAGGTGTTTTTAAAAAAACGAAAACTAAAAACAACCAACGGAACAGTAAATGGACACGCGGAGGGGTCGGAGGTCGGGGGTCAGGGACTGCGTTTCATACAAAGCGAGGAGACAAACCGTCAGAACGTCCTATGTACAGTTAGCGACGTCATCGCTGCGCTTATACAAATATAAGCCACCAAAAAAAAACAAAAAAAACAACAAAACATCATGAAAAGGCACACACGCAATCGCTGTCCCTTTAAACCACACTGCACCGCACCGTTCCCCCGAGAGACGATTTTGGTCAGTTTTTTTTTTTTTTTAAATTAGAAAATCAACAAAAACAAACGAAGCAACCGCTTTTTTGCGTTTGTTTCAAACCCAGGTCCGACGTAGCGAAGGGGGCGCGCGGTCAAAACCGAACCGCGCCGCGCGCCGTCCGCTCTTCCACCTGGAGTACCCACGCTCCCCAAACCACGTTTGTGGGGGGGAGTTGGGGTGTGTGCGCATGTGCGACCCACGTCCACGCCTGATGTGCACGTCTGTGTGCGTGCGCGTCTCCCGCCTCTGTCTCTCTCTCTCTCTTTGTCTCTCTCTCTCTCTCTATTGCTAGTGCTCCTTTCGTTGTCGCACCAGCAAACAAATAAACCTACTATTCCTCCGCCACCGCCGGCGGCAGCGTCCGCCGTCTCACTTCTCCCTCTCTCTCTCCTCCAGGGCCGGGGGGCGGGAGGCCGGCCGGCCGGGGCCTGCGCCCGCCTCCCCCGCGCCGCCGTAGGGCTTAGGGGGGAGGGCGGTCTGGGCGGGGCCGGTGGTGGGGAGGGTGGACATGAGTTCAGGGTTGGGGTGTGGCGGGTTGGGGTTGGGTGAGCTGAACTTCAGGTCGGTAAAGTGCTGCTGACTCCCCCCGGTGTGGGAGGCCTGGGGGGAGGCTGGGAGTGGGGGAGACGACGTGGGGTGGGGCTGGGGGGGGGCTGCGGGAGGGTCTCTGGCTCCGCCCTCCTGGCCGTCGATGCAGAGCGACGCGATGGCCTCGGTGCACGTCTCGACGCCCTCTTCCTGTTCCACGCCGCCCTCCTCCTCCTCCTCCTCCTCCTCCTCCCTGGCCACGCCCCCTGACGATGACATCACCGCGTCGCTGACATCACCTCCGATGACTCCTCCCCTTTCAGAGGCGGAGCCGATGAGATGACAGCAAGTGACCTCGCCGGAGTCGTCCGAGGAGCTCTTCTGGAACGGCAGGCGAGGCGACTGCTGCTGCTGCTGATGATGCGCCCCCTGCTGGGCCAAGTGGGCGTGGCCAGGTGAGCTGTGGGCGTGGTCAGGCGGAGTGTGGGCGTGTCTAGAGGAGATGTGGGGGTGTCCGGGTGGAGTGTGGACGTGTCTGGTGGATGGTGATATGTGGGCGTGGTCGGCTGGGTTGTGGGCGTGGTCAGGTGGGGCGTGGGCGTGGCCAGACGTGACAGACACCGGGATGGAGTGTACCATTTGGATTCCTCCGATAGGGACCATGGGGAACGGGGAGCGTACCTGCAACACAGAATACAAAAGTTAAATCAACATTTGAATTGGTTTACATTTACTAATTACAAGTAGAGTACTTAGAAAACAATGAAATAAAAGATACTAAGAATAATCGAATAATTGTGTAATTTTATTGTTATTATTTTATTGTTATTGATATTCATATTCATATTCATATTCATAATGTGTGTGAAGAGCTTACCTGGAGCTGGGAGTGGAGGGGGAGGTGGCTAAACAGCACCTGGTGGGGCGTGCCCGGCTGGTTACCGTGGTTATGGCCCTGGTCCTGTTGCCCTGACGACATGGGACCCGCCTTGTGTTCCTGCACATTACAGGGTCAAAGTTCGAAGGTGAGGACGACAACGTTCTGGATGATTTGGTTCAACGATAAGCAAATAAATGAAGTTTTGACAAAGGTTGTCGGCACAAATCCTGAGGCTGTATGGGACAGATCAACAACGCAGCCTCAGCAGTAACCACCGACAGCAACACAATACCGAGTCACGTCTGGTGGTTTACAGAATGATTGCGGTTGTCATCGGCAACCCGGACTGTGGTTGTACTGGGCAGCTCCCAGTGGCTGACAGATTATCCTGGGATAAATACACATGCGAAGTCAGGGGTCTCACTCCCACTGCGCATAAACGCACTAAGACGGTACGGCGCTTTTGGATAAAAGTGTCCACCGAATGGCACGACATACTGGGAATCCCCCAGTGATGGACTGTGTAATACAGTGAGTTCTGCTGGGGCGTCCGTCTGTCAGTGAAAGACTGCAACCAGAAGTGCAGCTTTGAGCGAATTAAAGGAGTTCAAATAAACATCACAAAGCAAATATTTGAAGGAGTCCGTTTAAACAGTTAAACCCTGCGTGCCGAACCGAGCCCGCGTGTGCGGCCGGGGGGGTATCGCCCCGTCAATCAATCACAGAGGGGCAGTTTCAAAACAATCATCGGTGTGTGTGTGTGTGTGTGTGTGTGTGTGAGAGAGAGAGAGCTGAACCCGAGCCTCTCTCGCCCCTCTCTCTCTCTCTCTCACACTCCATTTCATGCGTTGTTTGAGCGAGCGAGGCAGGGCCGGCCGCGGTTTGAATCAGACCCTTAAGAAGAAAAACAGGCTTGTTACGAGCCACCGTGAACCTCGCCAAGATCCCATTACTGCTAGAAACCCCACAGCCCTCTCTGCGCGCGCACACACACACACACACACACACACACACACACACACACACATGCACACACGCGCGCACACACACATGAACACCATTGCATCTTTTAACACAAATTGACCCAAAACGTATTTTTCTCTCTCTCTCCTCCTCTCGCTCTCTCTTCTCCTTTTTGTACTCCCTTCTCCTCCTCATATGTTTCTCTCCTCTTTCTCTTCTATCTCTCTCTCTCTCGCTCTCTCGCTCGCTCTCTCGCAAGCTAGACAGTGGCGGGAGGGAGGGAGGGAGGGAGGGAGAGGGGGTGAAACTGGCAGAGAGACACACCGCTAGACTCGAGTGAGGGAGGTCGAGAGACATAGACACCGAGAGGGGGACATAATCCTGGCGACGAGTATCAATATCAGGAGCTCTGACGGGAAACTCTGAGGAGGAGGAGGAGGAGGAGGAGGAGGAGGAGGAGGAGGAGGAGGAGGAGGAGAGGGAGGACAAGGAGGACGAGAGGGAGAGGGAGGAGGAAGAGGAGGAGGGATTAAGGAAGAGCAGGAGGATGTGGGGGTGGAGGGAGAGGAGGAGGGGTGGATGAGGAAGAGTGGGGGGAGGGGGAAGGGGGGAGGAGGAGGAGGGGATGAGGAAGAGTAGGAGGGAAGGGGGTGAGGAAGAGGATGGATGAAGAAGAGGGGGATGAGGAGGGAGGGGGGGCGGTGGAGGAGTGGGACTCCCTTGCCAAACGGTGTCGGCTTGATTAAGGGA
>JAOPHQ010000390.1:0-54417 GCA_030340625.1 Merluccius polli
ACATAGCCTGGCACAGCCTGGCACAGTCCCACATAGCCTGGCACAGCCTGGGACAGCCTGGCACAGTCCCCACATAGCCTGGCACAGCCTGGCACAGTCCTACATAGCCTGGCACAGCCTGGCACAGTCCTACATAGCCTGGCACAGTCCTACATAGCCTGGCACAGCCTGGCACAGTCCTACATAGCCTGGCACAGTCCTACATAGCCTGGCACAGCCTGGCACATTCCCACATAGCCTGGCACAGCTTGGCACAGTCCCACATAGCCTGGCACACTCGCAGGCAGGTTCACTTCGCTCATCAGGTCTGGGAAGTCTGCTGTCAGCAGTTTGTTGAGGGATGTCGTCAGTCAAACTTACTTGATAATTAAAATTAATTGAAATGATTCTTGGCTGTGATGATGTGTGTTGTAGGCTGAAGATAATGTGTGTTGTAGGCTGAAGATAATGTGTGTTGTAGGCTGAAGATAAGGTAATAGATGGGTCTGGAGATGAGAAGGTCGAAGGAGCCCAGGGGCCTGACAGACATGTTTGGCTGTGATTGACAGGAGAGGAGTGGCTCCACTGTGCCCTCCATCCTGAACAGGATGCTGACCAAACAGACTCCGCCCACGTTCAACAAGACCAACAAGTTCACATCCGGCTTCCAGAACATCGTGGACGCCTACGGGATCGGAAACTACCGGGAAATCAACCCAGGTGACACTAAAATGCCCGACACCATGCATGTACACAGACACCTCCAGCTGCTGGCAGAGAGGTTCAGTGTTGTGGAGCTGCTGATGGCCAGGAGAGGGTGAGGGTTGTCAAGAGAGGGAGAGAGAGCAGAAGAGAGCTGCTCTCCCTCTCTCTCTCTCTCTACTTTTCTCCACCATTGAGAGGTGTTGCATTCACACACCAGGGGTGGAGCTTAGTTATGATATGTGATTGACAGGCAAGATGGATTCCCTGAACCAATCAGGGAACAGATTGAAGCAGATTGGAGTGAGCTCAGAGTGGCCTGAAATCACAGCGCTCACTCCTCACACTCACTAATCCCTGATGCATGGCTATGATATTTCTAGCAGATTACACTTTAATAATAGCACTTAAATCTCACATAGAGCACCTTTTATAAATACTGTACATCATCTCTCTCTCTCTCTCTCTCTCCGTGGTCTCAGCTCCCTACACCATCATCACCTTCCCCTTCCTGTTCGCCGTCATGTTCGGCGACATGGGGCACGGTCTTCTCATGACCTGCATCGCCCTCTACCTGGTCATCAGGGAGAGCCGACTCCTCTCGCAGAAGAGCGACAACGAGGTACCAGAAAACCAGAAACCAGATGAAACTAACGTAGCCCAGAGAGGAGCTCTGTATGTAGTCCTGTGTGTGACCTACTGGACTGTTACTGACGTAGAGTAGAGGAGCTTTTACATAGCTAAATGAGAGTCTACTACTAATTTGACTAATTTTCAAGACGGACTACTACTACTACTACTGCTAGTACTACTACTACTACTAGTGTCTTCCTTAAGAGCAGCTAATACTGACTACTACTACTACTACTACTAATGCTGGTGTTTTTACACTGTGCCCTGTTTGCAGATGTTCAACATGGTGTTTGCAGGCCGCTACATCATTCTCCTGATGGGTTTGTTCTCCATCTACACCGGGGTCATCTACAACGACTGCTTCTCCAAGTCCCTCAACATGTTTGGTTCGGGCTGGAGCGTCCGCCCCATGTTCAACGCCAAGGGAGGGAACTGGACGTGAGTTGTGTTCTCGCAGGGCGACTCGTTCCTACCTCACACCTCCTCTAGAAACATGTTGGAGTTGTATGTTCAATAATTATATTAGTAATGTTGTGATCTGTCCTATTAAAGCTGTGCCTCTTACGATCTTACCCCTGACACACAACTTCCTGTTCCTTCCGGTAGACTTGAGACACTCGATGGAAACTCAGTGCTTCAGTTGGACCCTGCGGTCCCGGGCGTTTTCAACGGGCCGTACCCGCTGGGAATCGACCCGGTAAGTTCTGCCCGCCGAAGCCCAAAGCACATGGAGCGTGAATTTCGACTCACATGACACGTGACACAAACAACAACTACAATCCCACTGTTTTAACGGAGCAAAGCACACAGTGGGCTGTGTTTACTTACTTACTTACTTACTTACTTACTTACTTACTGGGTTTAATTTGCAGATCTGGAACATCGCCACCAACAAGCTGACCTTCCTCAACTCCTTCAAGATGAAGATGTCCGTCATCCTGGGGGTGATCCACATGCTGTTCGGAGTGTCTCTCAGTCTGTTCAACCACCTGTAGGTCCCGCACACAACACCTGGTATTAAAGCTGCGTGTGTGTGTGTGTGTGGGTGTATGTGTGTGTGTGTGTAGCCCCGCCACTATGAATTGATCCCTGTAGAAAAATCAGTTTACTGGAGATGGCAAGAGCCAAGAACCAGAGCAGATGTTACATGCTGTCCTGACAGTGGCTCTCTCTCTCCTGAGTGTGTGTGTGGTGATAGCTGGATTATCATGGGTGCCATGAATGCTCTGCACCACAGGTGTGCAGCCCCACACGGCCCCAGAGTCTAATCAGCCTGACTGGGGCCAGGTGAGGCTGTAAACCAGCCATCAAACACACACACTCCACAATTCCATTGTCATGGAAAGTTAGGAGTTAGGTGCTCCTTCTGCAGCAGCACTTAGTGTTGTATAGTGACTCATGCTGCCACCGTCGCGCTGCTTCTCCCTCTGACACCAGCATGGGGTTCATAATCGAAACACCTTGAACACAACACCTGAAGAAGCAAACAACGCGATTCTAACTGTTACCTGGTTCATATAAATGAATGAAAAAGACAATGATTAAGGTTCACCAGCTGTCATTAGTCTCATAACATCCACCATGGATGATATAAACATGTATAACATGTATGCATATAAGTATCTAAACAGCCCTTCATGTCATGCAGTTCCCACATACGCGCTTCTGGCCACACTTACACACTTTGACTACACTTGGCCCTGCTGCTAACCTTTGACCTCTGACTCTGAGCCATCAGACTCTCAGCTGTCCGGTAACGCCACCGGTTGCCATGGCGTTACCGGGTGTGACATGCCTCAGCCTAAGCCCACGTGCTTGGAGAACAACTGAAGACGAAGGGTTTTGAACTCTCGTCCGCAGGTATTTCAAGAAGCCCCTCAACATCTTCCTGGGCTTCATCCCTGAGATCGTGTTCATGTCCAGCCTGTTCGGCTACCTGGTGCTGCTCGTCTTCTACAAGTGGACCGCCTACGACGCCTTCAGCTCCAAGGAGGCGCCCAGTCTGCTCATCCACTTCATCAACATGTGTCTGTTCAACTACAACGACCCCACCAACCAACCTCTGTACCCTGGACAGGTGCCCACACACCTGTCTGTCTGTAGATTTACCTGTCTGTCTGTAGATTTACCTGTCTGTCTGTAGAGTTAACCTGTCTGTCTGTAGATTTACCTGTCTGTCTGTAGCGGTAACCTGTCTGTCTGTCTGTCTGTAGATGGGGATCCAGGTGCTACTGGTTCTGATAGCCCTAGCATGCGTTCCCTGTATGCTGATAGTGAAGACCATGGTGCTCCGGCGACAGCATTTGTGGAAAAGCAAGCTGGTATGTTGCTCCCCCCCCCCACTCTGTCCTCCCCCATCTCTCCTCCCCCATCTCTCCTCCCCCGTCTCTCCTCCGCCATCTCTCCTCCCCCGTCTCTCCTCCCCCGTCTCTCGTCCTCCGTCTCTCCTCTCCCGTCTCTCCTCCTCCGTCTCTCCTCCCCACTTCATGAAGATTATAGAGGACTAGCTCCCTCCCAGTAGGACCCGATGTTGGACAGTTACCCTCGTTACACGTTACAGTACACACATCTGCCCTCATAAATACAGTAATATGAAGTATGTGAAGTATAGACTGTTGAAATGTATATTTGATGAACATCTGATAACATCTTTTGTTTTCTCCTTGTCATTCATCTTGGTGCACATTACTCTGTAACATCGTGCTTGGTCATGTTACCATGAAGTTAGCCTTGGGAAGGTTACATTTGAAGAGTGCATTTCCAAAACCACAGTTAAACCAGTCCTGCCAAACGAATCACCATGTGAATCATTGATCGTCTCAAAAAACGTTTTGAATTCAGGTCATAACTTTCTCTCACGGCGCGGGCTGAACGCAGCACGTGTTTTTAAGCGATGCAAACGACTACAATTCGGCTTATTTAGGACCTCTTTTGGAAATGCGACTCGTCATTGTGTCTCCACCAATGAAAGGATCAAACTGCCCTCCTCCCAAGGCTTCTTACGCTGGACACAGCTCTTGTGGCTTCTGTATCTAGGCCCAGAAGAGGGCAGAAGAGAGTCTAGAGCAGCCGTCTTTAGAGCAAACAGGCGCGTCCTCATCATGCACCGGGCTCACCCAACAGGGCACCCAGAAGTTTGGGGGCGTCCGGGTGGGCAACGGGCCCACGGAGGACGAGGCTGGCATCGTGGATCATGACCAGCTCTCCCAGCACTCGGAGGAGGGAGACGAGGTGAGGCCGCGTCGCCGTTACCCCCGTCACACACCACACAAACCACCAAGAGTTACCGCCGCCACACACCACACAAACCACTGAGAGTGCACTACAGTGTGTAGTGGCGTAACCGGAGGCCGTATCACGCTATCTGTAAAGATCCCACACACGGCTCAGAAAAAAAGGGTTGCTCACTGGGACTGACCAAAATGCACACTGACCAACACAAGAACCAACGGTTCTCAGATTACTTCACATCACAGGTTTGACAAGGTGCCATGGTAACATGAATCCACCATGGACAACACATCAAACTTGGGCCATTGGGTTCTTAAAGGAGGTGATGGGGATACCACAGCTGCCCACGAAGTCGATCAAAAAGATAGAAAGACGGATATAAATAATGATAATGATATAAATAGGAAAATACTCCCCAAACTAAACGCCCACAGCAACACAGAATATTAACAACTGAGCTTTTGTGAAGAGATAACTAAAGGTGTTTAAGGACTCCCAGAAGATTTAAATCTCGGCCTGACTGTAATAGTATCTTTCTGTAGATACTGTAAATACTGAAAGATAATGTAACAGTAACTTGTGACGGTAACAACTTCCAGAAGGGGATTAATAAAGTACTCTGTTGGAGAATGAAAAGCCCCGGTGGGCAGATTGAAAAATAAATAAAAAACAGACTTTGCCGTCTTTAGAACAACATTTAAAAATGTGTAAACTTTTCTAAAGCGCATAATGCTGAATATACGGTAAAATGTGGTATCTGGGACCTGCGTGCCAGCGTGGACAGGGTGCTGTCTCACAGAGGAGGCCATGATGGATTGGATGGAAAGGGAAAGTTGTAGATAAGAGTTGTAAACAGTGACTCAGCTTGCATGAGAACCAGTCCCAGTGAGCACTCACAGCTACAGGGAAATATAGTGAAAATATCCCCCATCATGTAATGTGACGATCATTATGATAAGCATGTATGAGCTACAAGTCTCAACGCTGCCTCTCTGATTCATGAATGGTGTTGACCTACAAGACCCCAACATCATTCATGAATCAGAGAGGCAGCGTTGAGACTTGCAGCTCATACTTATCCTATTGTCAAGATCCATGTCCATGCGAGGTGAGGTACTGGAATAGTATGATGGCAGTATGTGAAGTGTAGTGATATGTAGTGGTAATAGTGATATGTTGCAGTGCTATGTAGTGGTAATAGTGATATGTAGTGGTAATAGTGATATGTAGTAGTGATATTTACTGGTAATAGTGATATGTGGTAGTGATATGTAGTGGTAATAGTGATATGTAGTAGTGATATGTAGTGGTAATAGTGATATGTAGTGGTAATAGTGATATGTAGTAGTAATATGTTTTAGTAATAGTAATTTGTAGTGGTAATAGTGATATGTAGTGGTAATAGTGATATGTAATGGTAATAGTGCTATGTAGTGGTAATAGTGATATGTAATATGTTTTAGTAATAGTAATTTGGAGTGGTAATAGTGATATGTAGTGGTAATAGTGATATGTAGTGATAATAGTGATATGTAGTAGTAATATGTTTTAGTAATAGTAATTTGTAGTGGTAATAGTGATATGTAGTGGTAATAGTGATATGTAGTAGTAATATGTTTTAGTAATAGTAATTTGTAGTGGTAATAGTGATATGTAGTCATGATATGTAGTGGTAATAGTGATATGTAGTAGTAATATGTTTTAGTAACAGTAATTTGTAGTGGTAATAGTGATATGTAGTCGTGATATGTAGTGGTAATAGTGATAGGTAGTAGTAATATGTTTTAGTAATAGTAATTTGTAGTGGTAATAGTGATAGGTAGTAGTAATATGTTTTGGTAATAGTAATTTGTAGTGGTAATAGTGATAGGTAGTAGTAATATGTTTTAGTAATAGTAATTTGTAGTGGTAATAGTGATAGGTAGTAGTAATATGTTTTAGTAATAGTAATTTGTAGTGGTAATAGTGAGATGTAGTCATGATATGTAGTGGTAATAGTGATATGTAGTAGTAATATGTTTTAGTAACAGTAATTTGTAGTGGTAATAGTGATATGTAGTCGTGATATGTAGTGTTAATAGTGATAGGTAGTAGTAATATGTTTTAGTAATAGTAATTTGTAGTGGTAATAGTGATAGGTAGTAGTAATATGTAGTGGTAATAGTGATAGGTAGTAGTAATATGTTTTGGTAATAGTAATTTGTAGTGGTAATAGTGATAGGTAGTAGTAATATGTTTTAGTAATAGTAATTTGTAGTGGTAATAGTGATAGGTAGTAGTAATATGTTTTAGTAATAGTAATTTGTAGTGGTAATAGTGATAGGTAGTAGTAATATGTTTTAGTAATAGTAATGTGTAGTGGTAGTTATATGCGTTATATAATGTGAGTACTAGGAATCATTCCTTAATGAATACATGATCAGTGTCACTAATATGACCTGTAGCAACATATTCAGTAACACTTCTTCCATACATGCATCACATTGCCCTGCTGCTGACCTTTGACCTCTCCTTACTTTCAAGCATTCGGAGGAAGAGCCGGTAAGAGAGAAAATAGATGACCATGTTATTGCATGTTGTGACTTAGTCTGTCCGTCTGTCCTCCTGTCTGTACCTATGGTCTCTGTCTCCAATCAAATCTTCTGGTAGTTTTCTCCTCAAGCTGCCCCCAGCAGTGTGCATGCGTGTGTGTTTCTGACGACGATGGATCAATGCCTGTATGTGTATTAGTGGTGGGCTTTAATGGTATAGGATGCCTGTATGTGTATTAGTGGTGGGCTTTAATGGTAGGATGCCTGTATGTGTATTAGTGGTGGGCTTTAATGGTATAGGATGCCTGTATGTGTATTAGTGGTGGGCTTTAATGGTATAGGATGCCTGTATGTGTATTAGTGGTGGGCTTTAATGGTATAGGATGCCTGTATGTGTGTGTGAGACAGCAAGTTACTACATCTGTACATGCAATACATACTCATTGTCTAGCATCAAATGTTATTCACTTCTTTATGTTATTCTTTGGCGAACACGAGCAGCCAACATGTTGACGTTGAAGTGGTTTTGTACGCCCTGATATTCCAGACGGGCGTAGCGTCCATCAAGCTGCTCTTCTCACCACACACTGTCCATGATGGCATGGTTGACCCCTATGTTGTTTTTATTCACCGTTTACTACCTCCTCCTCCGCCTCCTCCACCACCACCACCACCACTATAGCCTCCACCACCTCCACCACCCCTCCCCCCCCCCCCCCCCCCCCCCGTCCGACCGAGCAGGGACAATGAGCGGTGGTTCCGTGAACTGTTCCTCCGGGTCCGAGGAACACAAGCCATGGAAAGAGGAAACCAGGCCCCCCCGAGCCAAGAAAACCCAACACACAACCATAGAGACGATAGATAGATAGAGAGAGAGAGAGAGAGAGAGAGAGAGAGAGAGAGAGAGAGAGAGAGAGAGAGAGAGAGAGAGAGGGAGAGAGAGGAGAGGGAGGGAGGGAGGGAGGGAGAGAGGGAGAGGGAGAGGGAGAGAGAGAGACCCCTCCAGCTCTAGCTGGGGAAGGAAAAGGTGACGCTTGCTGAGGGCCCTGTACAATACACAAACAAGATCCTGCCTCTGATACATTGTGTGTGTGAAAGAAAAGGAGAAGTCTACACACACACACACACACACACACACACATATATCCATAAAGCAGATGTATGGTCTTGATGCCTGGCTGAGGGGTCAGAGGTCATCTAGTTGCGATAGGAGAAGTTCCACAGCCAGCAGTCTCCATTGTGGTGCCAAACTGACACTCAAGTGAAGTCATTGTTTTGATTGGCCTGCAAGCCGAATCCCTGGCCAATCACAGCCTCTTACAAAGCAGTCTGAATTTGAAACAATCAACGTTTTAGTTCTACCTTATATAATTTCCTCTTTTACATCTTATATTGATTTTAGGAGAGCATGTTCACACAATGAGCTGAGAAGCAAGAGTACAAACTGCGTATTAGCTCCAAGCGAATGATGACTTAGGAAAATAAAATACTAACCAAAGTAAATACTAAGTTAAAAAAGATCTCGCGAGATGCGGTGGTGCCCAGCGTGTGATGAACCTGAACAACCTTGACGACCGTCTTGTCACCTAAAAGCTGCCAGAACTTTCTACCAAGAAAGAATGGAGCAGTCGATCACAGACCTCCGCTGTCCCTTCCAGAGCCCGGGATTGGCTGTTTTGTGTGTGTGTGTGTGTGTGCGTGTGCGTGTGTGTGTGCCGGTGTGTGTGTGTGTGTGTGTGTGCCGGTGTGTGTCATCATGGATGTTGTTTTCTGTGCTCCAGTTCGACTTTGGGGATGTCGCCGTACACCAGGCCATCCACACGATAGAGTACTGCCTGGGCTGCATCTCCAACACGGCCTCCTACCTCCGCCTCTGGGCCCTCAGCCTCGCCCACGCACGTGAGTCTCCACACGGACCAAACTCATCATTCACTTATAGTATAGTAGTATAGTATGGTATAGTATAGTGTAGTAAAGTATAGTAGTATTGTATGGTATAGTATAGTAGTATAGTATGGTATAGTATAGTGTAGTAAAGTATAGTAGTATAGTATGGTATAGTATAGTGTAGTAAAGTATAGTAGTATTGTATGGTATAGTAGTATAGTATGGTATAGTAGTAGTATAGTATGGTATAATGTAGTAGTATGGCATAGTATAGTATGGTATAGTATAGTAGTATATTATGGTATAGTAGTAGTATAGTATGGTATAGTAGTATAGTATGGTATAGTAAAGTAAAGTATAGTAGTATAGTATGGTATAGTATAGTAGTATCGTACAGTATAGTAGTATAGTATGGTATAGTATAGTAAAGTATAGTAGTATAGCATAGTAGTATAGTATGGTATAGTATAGTATAGTAGTATGGTATATAATTATAGTATAGTATAGTAGTATCGTATCGTATAATATAGTATAGTAGTATAGTATAGTATAGTAGTATGGTATAGTATGGTGTTGTATAGTTTAGTATAGTATAGTAGTATGGTATAGTATGGTATTGTATAGTTTAGTATAGTAGTATGGTATAGTATGGTGTTGTATAATTTAGTATAGTATAGTAGTATGGTATAGTATGGTATTGTATAGTTTAGTATGGTATAGTTTAGTATAGTAGTATGGTATAGTATAGTTTAATATAGTAGTGAGTATAGTGATTGTGATATCTTGCATTGTACATATACAATGACTTCATAGAACGTATAACGTGTACACAGCAGTGTAGAAAATACAATTCTAGCTTTCTAGCTTTGCAACTGTGGAAATGCCACCTGCAGTTTAGTTTAGCCACTGCATGCTGTAATACAGTTATTCAATAATACTATGTTATAATTAATAATAATATAATTTAATAATACGTTATTCAAAGGGAATACATGAGTACATGAATACAAAGTCCCTAATGATGAAAATATAAATATACACTAACGTTTGACCTAAATAACCAATAATAACAATAATAATAATAAGGGTTAATGTGTGTAATAATAAGGGTTAATAAGTAAACGCCCTGGTGTCCACTGGCTGCTCAGTTCAGGCTGAGCAGCACCTGCATGTGAGGCTGTGAGTTACTGCCTCTATTCTACCACTTCTCAAACACTCCTTCTTCTCAAAGCGTTTCTTTCTCTGTTAAAACTTGGCTCATTGTGTGGAAAACAAGCAGCGCTTTACACCCGCCTGCAGTTGTAAAAGACATGGAGAAACCGACGCAGAAAATACAAGTCTTGGACACAGATTATACTGCGCCTGCCTGCTCCTCCAATGAGAACATCGTGTCTGAGGCTCAGCTGTCAGGGTTTACTCCAGCTCTTGGGTCAGACAAGACAAATATTTATCAGTGCGTTATTTGGTTAAATATCTTCAATATAAAGTCTTGTTTTCAACAGCAGTAACCCCAGCAGTGAAGCTGGTCCTATGTGTGTGAACATGTTCACGAGGTCCCTCCCGTGTGTTGTGCTCCTGCAGAGCTGTCTGAGGTGCTGTGGACCATGGTCATGCACCTGGGCCTGTCCTCTCGCAGCGGGGGCGGGTTCTTCGGCCTGTCAATCATCTTCTCGGCTTTCGCCATGCTCACCGTCTGCATCCTGCTCATCATGGAGGGGCTGTCTGCCTTCCTGCACGCCCTCCGTCTGCACTGGTGAGACAAGCTCTCTGTCTGTCTCTCTGTCTGTCTGTCTGTCTGTCTGTCTCTCTCTCTCTACAACATGTGGTTTAGCTAGGATGATGCTGCTGGTTAGTGAGGATGATGATGCTACTGGTTAGTGAGGATGATGATGCTGCTGGTTAGTGAGGATGATAATGCTGCTGGTTAGTGAGGATGATGATGATGCTACTGGTTAGTGAGGATGATGATGCTGCTGGTTAGTGAGGATGATGATGATGCTTCTGGCTAGTGAGGATGATGATGCTACTGGTTAGTGAGGATGATGATGCTACTGGTTAGTGAGGATGATGACGCTACTGGTTAGTGAGGATGATGATGCTGCTGGTTAGCGAGGATGATAATGCTGCTGGTTAGTGAGGATGATGATGATGCTACTGGCTAGTGAGGGTGATGATGATGCTACTGGTTAGTGAGGATGATGATGCTACTGGTTAGTGAGGATGATGATGATGCCACTGGCTAGTGAGGATGATGATGCTACTGGTTAGTGAGGATGATGATGCTACTGGTTAGTGAGGATGATGACGCTACTGGTTAGTGAGGATGATGATGCTGCTGGTTAGCGAGGATGATAATGCTGCTGGTTAGTGAGGATGATGATGATGCTACTGGCTAGTGAGGGTGATGATGATGCTACTGGTTAGTGAGGATGATGATGCTACTGGTTAGTGAGGATGATGATGATGCCACTGGCTAGTGAGGATGATAATGCTAGTGGTTAGTGAGGATGATGATGCTACTAGTTGGTGAGGTTGATGATGCTACTGGCTAGTGAGGATGATGATGCTACTGGCTAGTGAGGATGATGATGCTACTGGTTAGTGAGGATGATGATACTACTGGTTAGTGAGGATGATGATGCTACTGGTTAGTGAGGATGATGATGATGCTACTGGTTAGTGAGGATGATGATGCTACTGGTTAGTGAGGATGATGATACTACTGGTTAGTGAGGATGATGATACTACTGGTTAGTGAGGATGATGATACTACTGATACCTCATTTCTCACTCACTCTCCATTTACCACAAACTCGCCTCTGCACTAATTACCATTCTGGAACATACTGGACTTCTGGAGTGTACTGGACTACTTCAAACTAAAAGTTTGCTAAAAAATGCTAAATAAGTGTTTATCTTATTACATATTCTGCTAAAACACAGCTTGCCATGCTTAACTAGGGCTAGAGTGAGTTCTTGCTATGCTCATATTTCATATTGTACTAGAGTGAGGTCTTGCTATGCTTATATTTCATATTGTACTACCGTGTGCCAGTTAAAGTGTGTAGTCATTCCTGAGAATGTTGCGCCAAACCTGCAACGGTACACTGTGGCCCCAGGAGAAGTGAATGGCTTCTTTATTTTCTTTAAGCCTGCATGTTCGAACACAGAGCCTTACCTCATGATTCTGTAATGAGTGTGTGTGTGTGTGTGTATGTGTGTGTGGGTGGGGGTGTGTCTGTGTCTGTGTGTGTGTGTGTGTGTGTGTTTGTGTGTGTGTGTGTGTGTGTGTGTGTGTGTGTGTGTGTGTGTGTGTGTGTGTGTGTGTGTGTGTGTGTGTGTGTGTGTGTGTGTGTGTGTGAGAGTGTGTGTGTGTGGGTGGGTGTGGGTGGGTGTGAGTATGTCTGTGTGTGGGTGTGTGTCTGTGTGTCTGTGTGTCTGTGTGTGTGGGGGGGCGGATGTCTGGAGTGTTTTTGTTGGATAGAGGAGAAGGACTTAATGTTTAAAAGCTTGTTTCTTCTCTGGGGTGGATTTATATCCACGTGTAAAGTACAACTCACACGATCAAACTATAAAACTATCAACTTATCAAACCCCGACCTCTGGACAGAACAGACACAGTGGGGGGGGGGGGGGGGGGGGGTCTGACATTGTTACAGTAGGTGGTTCCTACCAGCTTACAATGTATGTGTGAGCAGCAGAAATGTTCAGATGTCTCCTTGGCTGGTAAACAACGGCGTGGTGTTGATGTTTGTTGACGAATGATGATAGAAAAAGTGTTTTCCCATAAACACCCTGCCTGTCTGGGAAACACACACACACAAACGCACAAACACACACATACACACACGCACAACCCCGCCCATGCTTGACGACTGAAATAGTCGCCCAATAGCAGGCTCTGGGCGGGCTTATACCTTATACTCCTCCCCCTTCCGCCATCTGCCACCATTGCTGCATCCTGGGCTTAGCCCCGCCCTAGACGATTGTGATTTGTTAAAGAAGTACAAACGAGACGTTTTTTTGTCTTATGCCAGAATGATAGTGAGTAGAGCCAGACCTTTCTCCAGCTAAAACACAGTGTGGAGATAGGTCTGGATATGAGACTAAAACACAGTGTGGAGATAGGTCTGGATATGAGACTAAAACAGTGTGGAGATAGGTCTGGATATGAGACTAAAACACAGTGTGGAGATAGGTCTGGATATGAGACTAAAACACAGTGTGGAGATAGGTCTGGATGTGAGACTAAAACACAGTGTGGAGATAGGTCTGGATATGAGACTAAAACACAGTGTGGAGATAGGTCTGGCTATGAGACTAAAACACAGTGTGGAGATAGGTCTGGATATGAGACTAAAACACAGTGTGGAGAACAATACACAGTAACAATACTGATCGGAGATCGGTCATCAGATTGGCTTCATCTTGGCAGGGTTGCCATAGATACAACATTCCAGATAGACTGAGTGTGAAGCAGATGGATAATGATGTGTTTACCCATCTGTGTGTAGGACAGTTATACACACACAGACACACACACACAAACACACACACACACACACACACACACACACACACGCACACGCACATGTGTTAGGTGCACCACTGTGGGCCCACATGGTTCCTGCACAGTGGGAGGAGATCAGAGGAGAGCTCTCCACTCTGGCAGGAGAAATATTTACCAGGTTTCTGAGACATTCCTGAGCACTCCCATACCTTGACCTTTGCTCACAGAATGTCTTTTTTGATAGATTTTCATTTTAAAAGGAGTTCACTGCTTTGTATGAAAATCATCTTGTTGAGGAGACACGACGAGATGACACGTCATGTCGTCGTCTCATCTCAACAGGGTTCCTTCACGGTTGTTGCATGAAGAAGAGCTGCCATATTAGACTGATTATTGGCTGAGGGCATGTAAACCAGATACTGACCTAACACTGGGGTCATATGCATAGCTGTCAACATTGGAAAATGAGGGATATTTTCCGGCGCCCCTATTTTCCGGACCATCCCACCACCCCTACCACTGTCCCACCACCCCTTATATTTAGACAAGGGTACAGGACTGTCCCACCACCCCTACCACTGTCCCACCACCCCTTACATTTAGACAAGGGGACAGGACTGTCCCACCACCCCTACCACTGTCCACACACCCCTTACATTTAGACAAGGGGACAGGACCGTCCCACCACCCCTACCACTGTCCACACACCCCTTACATTTAGACAAGGGGACAGGACTGTCCCACCACCCCTACCACTGTCCCACCACCCCTTACATTTAGACAAGGGTACAGGACTGTCCCACCACCCCTACCACTGTCCACACACCCCTTACATTTAGACAAGGGGACAGGACCGTCCCACCACCCCTACCACTGTCCACACCCCCCTTACATTTAGACAAGGGGACAGGACCGTCCCACCACCCCTACCACTGTCCACACACCCCTTACATTTAGACAAGGGGACAGGACTGTCCCACCACCCCTACCACTGTCCACACACCCCTTACATTTAGACAAGGGGACAGGACCGTCCCACCACCCCTACCACTGTCCCACCACCCCTTACATTTAGACAAGGGGACAGGACTGTCCCACCACCCCTACCACTGTCCCACCACCCCTTACATTTAGACAAGGGGACAGGACCGTCCCACCACCCCTACCACTGTCCACACACCCCTTATATTTAGACAAGGGGACAGGACCGTCCCACCACCCCTACCACTGTCCACATACCCCTTACATTTAGACAAGGGGACAGGACCGTCCCACCACCCCTACCACTGTCCCACCACCCCTTACATTTAGACAAGGGGACAGGACCGTCCCACCACCCCTACCACTGTCCACACACCCCTTACATTTAGACAAGGGGACAGGACCGTCCCACCACCCCTACCACTGTCCACACACCCCTTACATTTAGACAAGGGGACAGGACCGTCCCACCACCCCTACCACTGTCCACACACCCCTTACATTTAGACAAGGGTACACACAGTGAATCCTAAAATCCCCACTTGGAGACCACTTGCTTTAAAATATCATTGCAACAAGGATTGGGTTAACTAGCTCCTACATTAAGTATGTGACTAGTGATGAAAGATTAAACATACGGGGGATTTATGGTAAAGGGGAGGACAGCGGGCCAGAAGGGTTGACAGGTACAGTATGTATCTATCAGTAGAAAACGTTGAGGAAGATCTTGTGAAGCCAGATCCTGATCTAATCGAGGCTGAGATCCCAAATAAAAAGGTTTCCTCCACTGGATGTCACGGTGCATTTATTCCCCTGAATGGAGGCATCTGTTGAGAAGACATTTGACTCGTTTTCTTAATGCTTTGCACCAATAGTACTGCAGTATGAACATGCTGTCCTGCACTGAGACAGAGCTACATGTGTGGCAGGTTAGGCTTCTACAAAGAAAAGCTGCCGATCTTTCTTTGCAGGAGAATGCCAAATGGTTTATTGTAGTTGCGTGCGTTGCTCTTTAAAGATCACTTCAGTATTTCAGTTCTTTTTGAGTTGTCCTTTACCAACCTCTGCCGCTATGAATTAATTGAATCCAAAATCTCTAAAAAGTAATGTTGCAGTAGATCTCCAAGTTAATGTTGCTCAGTGAACATTCGAGTGGTGAGAGGTGCGTTAAGTAAGGGATAAACCACAATGGGCTGGTGATGCAAAGAATTAGTAGTAATATATTGATTAAAAAGGTCATACCTCAAGTAATGAAATCTGAAATGTAATCTATTTGATGGTGTTTTGGTCAGAACCAATCTTCATTCCAAACCAGCTTAATGAACCCAGTTTGAGGCAGGAAACGCCCCTGACCTTTCTCTCACGTCACCCAACAGGGAGGTTTTTAGAGGATCTGCAGATGTTTTAGAGGATCTCCAGACGTTGGGATAAGATGAGCACAATAAAAGTCTCTAACCACATGCCAGTGTGGCAGTGGACTCCAACCACACGCCACATGAGTTGCTTTTGCTTTTTCCTCCGAGACAGGACGCGGGTAGATGTTGGTTGAAGTATGCGTTTATTGGAGATGGCAAGATGGCATTCGCTGAGCAAATGTAACGTGCTGCCATGACAGTGTCTCTCTCCTGAGTGTGTGTGTGTGTGTGTGTTGATAGCTGGTCTATGATTGCTCTGCACCACAGGTGTGCAGCCCCACCCAGCCCAGAGTCCAATCAGTCTGAATGGGGCCAGTTGAGGCTGTAGACCAGCCATCAACCACACACACTCCACACACACACACTCCACAAAATCTATTAAAAAAAACCAAGTCTGTATTCTCTGTAACTGGATTTTGGTCACTTTACTAGAGAACTTGGCTTCAACACAAACTTTCCTTTAAAGCTTGACATCTTAAGTTATGTTAGCTGCGACGCTTCCTCTGTCCTACAGTCCTCCCTCTGTCCTAATGCAGTCCTCCCCTCTGTCCTACAGTCCTCCCTCTGTCCTCCCTGTCCTACAGTCCTCCCCTCTGTCCTAATGCAGTCCTCCCTCTGTCCTACAGTCATCCCCTCTGTCCTAATACAGTCCTCCCTCTGTCCTACAGTCATCCCCTCTGTCCTAATACAGTCCTCACTCTGTCCTAATACAGTCCTCCCTCTGTCCTAATACAGTCCTCCCTCTGTCCTACAGTCCTCCCCTCTGTCTTACAGTCATCCCCTCTGTCCTAATACAGTCCTCACTCTGTCCTAATACAGTCCTCCCTCTGTCCTACATGCAGTCCTCCCTCTGTCCTTCAGTCCTCCCCTCTGTCCTGATGCAGTCCTCCTTCTGCCCTACAGTCCTCCCTCTGTCCTTCAGTCCTCCCCCCTGTCCTACAGTCCTCCCCTCTGTCCTAATGCAGTCCTCCCCTCTGTCCTAATGCAGTCCTCCCCTCTGCCCTACAGTCCTCCCGCTGTCCTAATGCAGTCCTCCCTCCGTCCTACAGTCCTCCCTCTGTCCTTCAGTCCTCCCCCCTGTCCTACAGTCCTCCCCTCTGTCCTAATGCAGTCCTCCCCTCTGTCCAAATGCAGTCCTCCCCTCTGCCCTACAGTCCTCCCGCTGTCCTAATGCAGTCCTCCCTCCGTCCTACAGTCCTCCCTCTGTCCTTCAGTCCTCCCCTCTGTCCTAATGGCGTCTATGTCTTCATGATATGAACTGACTTCCTGTTTCTGTGTGTCCATTTTGTCCACAGGGTGGAGTTTCAGAACAAGTTCTACTGCGGTCAGGGCTTCAAGTTTGTCCCGTTCTCCTTCGAGAGCATCCTGGACGGTCGCTTCGATGAGTGAAAGCAACAAGAAAATCCCCAAGCATTCCTTCCATGTGTGTGTGTGTGTGTGTGTGTGTGTGTGTGCATGATGGCTCTGCAGGTCATGTCTCGCCCTCTAGTGGACACTGTGATGTGTTTGTGTCAGTTGGAGCCTTTTGAGAGTTAATTTCCCTATCATGTTAAGTTATTGTGTTAAAGCTGCTTTTCTGTGGTAATTAATTAGAATAAACCCCATCATATATAATAATTATAATGCATTTCCATTTTTCTATGAAACCCTGCAATACAGTCGGAGTACACGGTTCCATGCCTCTCGCATAGTGCTTATGAAAAGATTAGATGAGACTGTAAGATAAGATTAGATTAGACTTTAAGATAAGATTAGACTTAGACTTTCTTGATACCAGGCAGGAAATTCAAGCACTGGAATTTAACCTGTCATGACCTCACTGGGCATGACACCTGAAATACGTGAAGTAACTTCCCTGTTTACTGCCACAAACAAAACCAAGATGATGATAAGGACAGGACACGCATCCTAGTCTCAATATGTGCCGCATGGCTGCAGCTGCTCCGGCTGCCTTTTCATCCGATAGGCAAATAAGGATGTAGGTACAATGTGAGCATAAGGCTACTCTTTGTTAGCCATCAGAGGTCACCCCCCCCCCCATAGTTGTCAGTAGATACCTCTCAAGCAGCTGTGTATTGTGGTTGTTGTGTTGCTCAAAACCATACTTTTGCTGTAACCGTGGAAACGGTGTATGTGTGTGTATGTGTGTGTGTGTGAGACGTATAATTTGGGAGTTGTCATCATGAAATGTAATCAGCTGTCGTCATGAAATGTGAAACGAAAAACATCATATTTTGGTTAAAAATGTTTTCTTGGAGCAAATCCTATGTATTTATTTATTAGGGGAGGTTGATGTTGTGCTGTGTGTGTTGGGATGGACCCCACGCTGCAGGGGGGGAGTGGTGGTCTAACAACGTGTTGTGCTGTGTGTGTGTTGGGATGGACCCCACGCTGCAGGGGGGGAGTGGAGGTCTAACAACGTGTTGTGCTGTGTGTGTGTTGGGATGGACCCCACGCTGCAGGGGGGGAGTGGTGGTCTAACAACGTGTTGTGCTGTGTGTGTGTTGGGATGGACCCCACGCTGCGGGGGGGGGGGAGTGGTGGTCTAACAACATGCTTCTTGTTCTGTTCTGTGACCCGCATGCACTAGTAGTTTGAGTGTATTGTGATCAATAATAAAGTGATTTTCCTCTCAGTCTCCTGTCTTATGTCTAATATTTAATGTTTAATGTCTAATGTCTAATGTTTAATGTCTAATGTCTAATGTTTAATGTTTAATGTTTATGTCTAATGTTTAATGTCTAATGTCTAATGTCTAATGTTTAGTGTTTAATGTTAAATGTTAAATGTTTAATGTTTAGTGTCTAATGTTTAATGTTTATGTCTAATGTCTAATGTTTAATGTCTAATGTCTACAGTCTCTTGGAGAAGGTTTTTGTATCTGGAAAAGATAACAGCAAATAACTTCCAAAATCATCATCATCATCATCATCATCATCATCATCATCATCATCATCATCATCATCATCATCATCATCACCATCATCATCATCATCATCATCATCATCATCACCACCACAGTGTGGGGACTTTTGCAACAGATGTTTTAAGCCCTGAGTTTATATTGTAAAGCCCAGTTTACAATATAAAGAATATATCTTACACTATACCATATTATAACGATTTAGTTCTCAAATGGTAATTTAAATATTCACTAATATGTATTCATTAAGCAACCGCCATGTTGGAAAACAGAGTCGAAGACAGTAGAACCACCCTTTAATCTAATCTAACCCTAACCCTAAATATGATAATCCTAATGATGACCCTAATGATGATCCTAATGATGATCTTAATGATAATCGTAATGATGATAATCCTAATGATGATCTTAATGATAATCGTAATGATGATAATCCTAATGATGATCTTAATGATAATTCTAATGATGATAATCCTAATGATGACCCTAATAATGACCCTAATGATGATCCTAATGATGACCCCAATGATGACCCCAATGATGATCCTAATGATGACCCTAATGATGATCCTAATGATGATAATCCTAATGATGATCTTAATGATAATTCTAATGATGATAATCCTAATGATGACCCTAATAATGACCCTAATGATGATCCTTATGATGATCCTAATGATAATCCTAATGATGATCCTAATGATGATGATCTCAGTGACCTCTCCACTTTGACATCTGCTCTAAAACTACGTTGAGTTAAAACAAGACGGTTATGACCTAAAGTCCCGAGAGTGGTGAGAAGGACCTTGGAATGTGTGAATATGGAGGCCTACATATTGAACTGTGAGAAAGAACATACAGCGCCTGAGGGGAGCATGTTCCCCTGTACCATAACCTCCATCCTCGGGTATCTCTGAGGAACATGTCTTTACAGCACACTGCTGTCAGGCACTGAAGTGAACTGAGTCACAGTCTCTCCTCCGTTCTCTCGGCTGATCCAAATCTCGGGATACAAACTAGAAATTCAGTCAAAGTTCAGCTTGTTTCAACTCAATTCAACAAATGTTTTCAAAAGTCGTTTGAACATAGTTGAACACCTCTCTGAAGGTGTGGCACCACTAGGTGCACAAATGGTCTTGAAGAGAAAAGAGATGTTTCATAGACGTCTCTGAAGTTCTTTGACGTCAGTTTGGTGTGTCAGGGCCTTTAGATTCACTATAATGGTAGAGGGTCCTTGGAGATATGTATCCATTCTCATGGGTCCCTGGTTTGAAAGAAATTGAGGACCCGTATGTAATGACGTTCAGGTGGCTGGGTCAAACAGCACTTTCACTCGGGATTATTTTTAGACATTGGTTTTATTTTCAGGTTCGCAGTTTGGTTAGGTTTAGGCACTACTTCACAAGTGACAACTTGGGGAAGTGTCGGCTGACATGTCTGGAGCGACTAATGTTTGCGGGGCACGCTTCTCTTTTTCCAAAACATCATCAGGCTGATGTTGGTGACAAGAGCATTCCTCAGATTGTATAAGGTGGGGTCCATCCGGGGCAGAAACGGAACCAAGCGGTGGGTGATCCACAACTGACTGTAGGAATTACCTCCAGGCATTTAGCTTCATAAAGTATACACTCTCTGATGTACATTTGTGTTTTTACATTTATCATATTTTGTACAGTAATATTTTTCCAGTATGACCGTTCCTGTTGAATGACCAATGGTTAAGCCACAGCTTTGCCCGCGTTGTTGCTCTATCCAACATAAACCTTCATCACAAAGTCTGATGGCGGAGGTGAACACAGGTGAAGCTCATCATGTTAAGTACTGGTACCCTTCAGACTCATAATTACTGTAATGATCTACACCTGTGTTGACCTCTGTGCTAAAGGCCTTCATCCCAGAGGTGACACATCTCCATACATCCAGTTTTAGGGTTGGGTTCAGAACAGGGTTAGGGGGTTGGGTTCAGAACAGGGTTAGGGTTGGGTTCAGAACAGGGTTAGGGGGTTGGGTTCAGAATAGGGTTAGGGGATTGGGTTCAGAACAGGGTTAGGGTTGGGTTCAGAACAGGGTTAGGGGGTTGGGTTCAGAACAAGGTTAGGGTTGGGTTCAGAACAGGGTTAGGGTTGGGTTCAGAACAGGGTTAGGGTTGGGTTCAGAACAGGGTCAGGGTTGGGTTCAGAACAGGGTTAGGGGGTTGGGTTCAGAACAAGGTTAGGGTTGGGTTCAGAACAGGGTTAGGGTTGGGTTCAGAACAGGGTTAGGGTGTTGGGTTCAGAACAGGGTTAGGGTTGGGTTCAGAACAGGGTTAGGGTTGGGTTCAGAAGAGGGTTAGGGTTGGGTTCAGAACAGGGTTAGGGGGTTGGGTTCAGAACAGGGTTAGGGGGTTGGGTTCAGAACAGGGTTAGGGTTGGGTTCAGAACAGGGTTAGGGTTGGGTTCAGAACAGGGTTAGGGGGTTGGGTTCAGAACAGGGTTAGGGTTGGGTTCAGACCAGGGTTAGGGTTGGGTTCAGAACAGGGTTAGGGGGTTGGGTTCAGAACAGGGTTAGGGTGTTGGGTTCAGGCTTCAGAATGTGAAGCATAATCCATTCCACCCAGGCCAACCCCTCACATCTCCTCAGGTGAAGCTCATCATGTTAAGTACTGGTACCCTTCAGACTCGTAATTACTGTAATGATCTACACCTGTGTTGACCTTTGTGCTAAAGGCCTTCATCCCAGAGGTGACACATCTCCATACATCCAGTTTTAGGGGGTTGGGTTCAGAACAGGGTTAGGGGGTTGGGTTCAGAACAGGGTTAGGGTTGGGTTCAGAACAGGGTTGGGGGTTGGGTTCAGAACAGGGTTAGGGTTGGGTTCAGAACAGGGTTAGGGTGTTGGGTTCAGACTTCAGAATGTGAAGCATAGTCCATTCCACCCAGGCCAACCCCTCACATCTCCTCTGTGATAGGCTGAGACAGTTGAGGCACTTCGTTTGAACATAGCCGTTCATTTATGTTGGCAGCTGAAACATTTCTGGCTAAAACCAGAAATGCACGTTTTCCTGGAATTTCTTTTTTTTCTACTGGACCAAAAAGTGGAGGATTTTGTTTTTGACTGCATTTCAGACCTCTCTGAAGGCTACATTAGTACATTCTCATGGCAGTGATGAGGTGTCATATCCCCCCCCCCACACACACACACAAACTATGTAGCACTGAGTATCTTCAAAAGCACTATATAAATGCAATGAATTATTATTTTTGTTGTTATTATTATTATTATTATTATTATTATTATTATTGTTATTGGTTTCAATAATAATATATCTTGGTTTCATCTTGGTCCTTGTAGATATGTATCCATTCTCATGGGTCCCTGGTTTGAAAGAGATTGAGGACCCGTGTGTAATGACGTTCAGGTGGCTGGGTCAAACAGCAATTTCACTCGGGATTATTTTTAGACATTGGTTTTATTTTCAGGTTCTTGGGGAAGGGTCGGCTGACATGTCTGGAGCGACTAATGTTTACGGGGCACGCTTCTCTTTTTCCAAAACATCATCAGGCTGATGTTGGTGACAAGAGCATTCCTCAGATTGTATAAGGTGGGGTCCATCCGGGGCAGAAACGGAACCAAGCGGTGGGTGATCCACAAGGACCGTGTGAATGTAGGAATTACCACCAGGCATTTAGCTTCATAAAGTATACACTCTCTGATGTACATTTGTGTTTTTACATTTAGCATATTTGTACAGTAATATTTTTCCAGTATGACCGTTCCTGTTGAATGACCAATGGTTAAGCCACAGCTTTGCCCGCGTTGTTGCTCTATCCAACATAAACCTTCATCACAAAGTCTGATGGCGGAGGTGAACACAGGTGAAGCTCATCATGTTAAGTACTGGTACCCTTCAGACTCATAATTACTGTAATGATCTACACCTGTGTTGAACTCTGTGCTAAAGGCCTTCATCCCAGAGGTGACACATCTCCATACGTCCTCTGAGTGGTGTGTGTTCATCTCATCCAGAGCTCATTCTCCACTTCCAGCGCTCTCAACTCAGCAGCTTTCAGTTCAACAGAATCAATCCACCAATCGAGTTCAACACACTGCCGCCTGTTGCAGCCTCCTTTGTAATGCCTTCCTAAAGGTCTACATAATACAGTGTGCAGTATTGATTCTGGTGGGTCAAACTAATAAACTTTGTTTTAACAAACCTAACCATATTGTAATGTCCCATCTTTATCTGCAGTCATTAGATTTAGTGATGGAGTAGCACTCTACAAATGGAGACTCATACAGTAGAAGAATTTGGTTCTATTGCAGACACAGCGAAGGACGCCAACCTAACCCAACACCAACCTAAACAATGTACAGCAACAACTAGCGGTTAGCTGCTTCATTAGGATAATTGGGCCAAAGTAGAATCTACTGTTCTCTAAATTTCATCCAGTCTTTGCTGTGGATATTTAATAGCTGCCAATTGGAAGCTTTTATGAAAAAACAACTAAAGGTATTGTCTCTTCAGCTCCAACTTAGACTGAACACCTGCAGCCAGACCCGACCTACAGTATATCACCTGGCCAGGGTAGTTCAGGTGCGCCCCGCTCCCCTAACGAGTGACAACACCAAGGAATCCCAGAAAAGAAAACTGTAGTGAATGTGCTGCCACTGGGGTGTTTGTGAAGAATGGACAAAGGTCAAAGGTCTGCTTCACATGAGCTGTCTGATGCCAGGATGAGCCCAGGGTGGGCCAGGGCTTTCAATGCCAAACAATAAGACAGTAGCAGAGGTTAACAGATGCTTTAATACTGTACACAAAACAAGACAAACAATTCATAGTAGAAGCCCAGACCGATTAGGATGATATAATCGGATATATCGGTAATGTTATTGTGTCATTGCTCCCACCAAGTAGACATCAGTAATTAATAATCTTAAGGGTCCCTTATTGATGACATACAAATCTATCTTCAAAACCAAAAAAGCCAAGTCAGGATATATGTTACGTTTAGATGATGGTACATTATGACGTTGGTTACTTTATTATACTACTTTACAGTGTACTGTGACTTGGAAAATCGGTTTTAATTTTTCTTGTTCACATAATCGCATGCCTGAGGGTCCATTCCTTGGCTAGTCTGTTGTATCTGGAGAAGAAAAAAAGATAATACATTGAGTCTGTCAGTATGTAGCAAATCCATTATAAAATGATTGCAATGTTTTTCACTTAGAATTACAGCAGGACTCGTTTTTTGTAACGCATCATGAACACGCAAACCAAACAACTGACTTGACTCAATTGTGATGTAAGACAAACGCTAACATAGAGCTACAGCACAGCTCAGCTAGCTAGCATCAAATATACACTATGTGTTTATGTATGTTAACATGACATGGTTGGAGTCTGCATACTCACCTCTCTTTGTCATTCTTGTAAATATGCGCTATGTCTGGGACTAAAGGATCGTCTGGGTTCGGGTCACACAGCAACGAACATATGGACAGTAACACTGGAAGCACATTTTAATATTGTTGGATTGAGACCATTTTAAACATGTAATTTACTCATGAGTGCACAGTAATTAATTCTGCATACTAACTCATAAAGACACTGGTTACCTTTGGAGATAGTGAGCGCCGGAGACCACTGAGACCGCAGGATGTCCAGACAGATGCTCCCATTGCTGTTGATATTTGGATGATAGATTTTGTTCTTAAACGCTATCTGTAAATAAATACAAAATAAATACATTGTGAGATCATTTTGGTTGAGCCCATTTTGACCTGCATGCAGCACAGCAGCACATCAGGATCAAAGCAGTGAGACGAACTTCCGCCAAACAGCTGGAGTCTCTTCCACAGGATCGGACGATCGCACAGATTTAATCAGCCCGCAGTGATTTAAATCGAAAAATGAAATCCAGAGCGTCATCAAGAAGGGATTAGGTGGTACTTTAATCCCCCGGGCGGATCCCATCGTGGAGCTGTTTGAGAACAGTTTTAGGTTTGGGTTCAGAACAGGGTTAGGGGGTTGGGTTCAGCCTTCAGAATGTGAAGCATCATCTATTCCACCCAGGCCAACCCCTCACATCTCCTCCGTGATAGGCTGAGACAGTTGAGGCACTTCCTGTGTGTTTGTACATTCAATTAATATATTATTCTTTGTATATTTATATATATAAAAGCATTTTCATAAGGATGGATTACAGATACCTTTAATTAAAATGTGATTGTTGTAGGACAATTTCTCCCCTCAACATGATTGGTGGCATTCCTTTCATAGAAACTTCACACATGCATTTCCCTTGCGTCACTCCCAGAACAATCTGGAAAATACTAGATTTGGGCAAAAAACCTGTGACACCAGTCAATCAGGTTGTGTATTCAGGTAAAGAATGCTGAGAGACCAGATGGTTGAGGCTGCTTTCAAACTACACTCCTGCTGACTTCCTACTATGATCGGTTGACAAACAGCAGGCGTTCAGAGTGAACCCCAGGTCCATCCTAAGCATCGGCATCGGCTCCAGAAATATGTTCTGGACATTTTTGTGTTTCAGAGCACCTCAGACGCTAGGTTGAGGACCGACGCTCGGCCCAGACGCCGGGCTCTTTTGGAGCTCATCATGGACACAAAGCTTTAGACAGAAGGGGTAGTCGGTGGTATCTCATGCTCACTTTGGGGGGGCCAAAAAGGGGTAGTTGGTGGGATCTAGTGCTCACCTTGGGGGGCCAGAAGGGGTAGTCATGTGATCTAGTGCTCACCTCGGGGGGCTTGAAGGGGTAGTCATGTGATCTAGTGCTCACCTCGGGGGGCCAGAAGGGGTAGTCATGTGATCTAGTGCTCACCTTGGGGGGCTTGAAGGGGTAGTCATGTGATCTAGTGCTCACCTTGGGGGGCCAGAAGGGGTAGTCATGTGATCTAGTGCTCACCTTGGGGGGCCAAAAGGGGTAGTCATGTGATCTAGTGCTCACCTTGGGGGGCTTGAAGGGGTAGTCATGTGATCTAGTGCTCACCTTGGGGGGCTTGAAGGGGTAGTCATGTGATCTAGTGATCACCTTGGGGGGGCAGAAGGGGTAGTCATGTGATCTAGTGCTCACCTTGGGGGGCTTGAAGGGGTAGTCGGTGGGGAAGTGGATGGAAAGGAAGAAGACGCCTCCTTGGTACGGACTGTCAGCCTAACGGACAAGATAACAAAAGCAACTGATATTTTACAATGTTTATTTATCCAATGAGGTTCACTAGGCAGTGGGCAGAGACAAGTACAATTTAAGTTATAAACATAGCACACGTCTTACCACGGAAAATGTGAAAAAGAGTCAATCAATGACCATGATCAAAGAATAATGATGTTTTGGAATAAACATCATTATATCCACCTTGTGGATAAGCTTCTGATATCCAACTACTCCCTGCATAAAACTACAACTGCTAATGTTTAATAGTAGCAAGTATACCAAGGGAAATTAAGAAATAAAAGGTTATGTCATCATTGTATTACTGTAAAAGCAAAGCAAATTTAAAATGGTTCCCAAACTTGCCTACAATTGAAAGAATACAGTTGTTCAAGTAAGTACAGATGTACCTGTATTTTAACTTTGAACTATTACACCTGTAAGTGTAAGTACTGCGAGCTATTGTTCACATTCAATCTTTATATCGGTGACGTCATGACGATCAGTTAATAAAATACACTTACTGGGCCCATTATCGTCGCTTGCCAATGAAACACTAGGAGAGAGAGAGAGAGAGAGACAGACAGACAGACAGAGAATATAAATTACAAGTCACCATCATTCTTTTTTTGAACATTAATCGGTTTATAAGTCATTCCCTGTCTTTTTTGACGCACCACAACAACCATAGCGTGCTTCTCTTGTAGATAAGTTCTTGTAGGTGGTCTTGAAGCAATTAGACATTTATGAAAGCATTTGAAGAGAATCTCAGTGTTCATGTCCGAGATTAAGCAGTATGTATATCTGTAATGTATATCTGAAAGAAGTGAAGTAGTACAAAAGGAAGTAGATGTACTTACAGTCATCTCCCGCTAACCCAGCAGAACACTGTGCAGGAGGATCAAGCTTCAACTCCTCCAGCTCCTAAACATCATGCAAAATATCACACAAAAGACAACATGCAGTCAGTTAAAAAGAAAGCAATCACATTGAAGAAGAAACAAAAAACATGTTTTTTAAAAACTGATATTAAATTATTATTGTTGCCAGATTAAAAAGCTGGCAACAATTTCACATTTTCTTATCCACTTATGTGGTTTGATAGAATCCATTTGTGTTTCTGCAGTCTCACCACCAGACTCACACCCTAACTACGTCTCTCATTACGGGTTAGGCTTAGGGTTAGGATCGTAAAAAGCTGATAAATTACTAGATGATGGTCTTCTGAAATGATTTGAAATGAGTGATCAGTATACAAAATGCACTGCAGATATGATCTGGATGGAACTTAATAGGAGGAAGTAAGGTCAGATAAGAAGCAAAACAAACAGGAAGCACATTAACACAGAAATGTATGTACAATACTCACCATGTGATTTTGTTACATAATGCAGACAGAGATAGAAGTAACTGTGACTTGTACATGATAGGAAACAATCAAGTTTGCTAAATAAACAGATAATGTTATGGAAACAGGACTAGTAGTAGTAGTAATGTTAATAAACAGCACTAGTAGTAGTAGTAATGTTAATAAACAGCACTAGTAGTACTAATCATGTTAATAAACAGTACTAGTAGTACTAATCATGTTAATAAACAGGACTAGTAGTACTAATCATGTTAATAAACAGGACTAGTAGTTCTAATCATGTTAATAAACAGCACTAGTAGTACAAATCATGTTAATAAACAGGACTAGTAGTACTAATCATGTTAATAAACAGCACTAGTAGTACTAATCATGTTAATAAACAGGACTAGTAGTACTAATCATGTTAATAAACAGCACTAGTAGTACTAATCATGTTAATAAACAGCACTAGTAGTACTAATCATGTTAATAAACAGCACTAGTAGTACTAATCATGTTAATAAACAGCACTAGTAGTACTAATCATGTTAATAAACAGGACTAGTAGTACTAATCATGTTAATAAACAGCACTAGTAGTACTAATCATGTTAATAAACAGCACTAGTAGTACTAATCATGTTAATAAACAGCACTAGTAGTACTAATCATGTTAATAAACAGCACTAGTAGTACTAATCATGTTAATAAACAGGACTAGTAGTACTAATCATGTTAATAAACAGCACTAGTAGTACTAATCATGTTAATAAACAGGACTAGTAGTACTAATCATGTTAATAAACAGGACTAGTAGTACTAATCATGTTAATAAACAGGACTAGTAGTACTAATCATGTTAATAAACAGGACTAGTAGTACTAATCATGTTAATAAACAGCACTAGTAGTACTAATCATGTTAATAAACAGGACTAGTAGTACTAATCATGTTAATAAACAGGACTAGTAGTACTAATCATGTTAATAAACAGCACTAGTAGTACTAATCATGTTATTAAACAGGACTAGTAGTCTAATATGATGCGTAGTAAACGCACCTTAGCTATTCTTTTCTTCGCCATGATAACCGATTTGTGTCGTCTGCTTCTGTACTGGAGAGGAAAATAAATTATTAGCAGTGTGTCCTCCTAGTTCCTACCTGAGCAGTGTGTGTGTTTACAAGACCCTCCTAGTTCCTACCTTAGTAATGTGTGTGTTTACAAGACCCTCCAAGTTCCTACCTGAGCAGTGTGTGTGTTTACAACACCCTCCTAGTTCCTACCTTAGCAGTGTGTGTGTGTTTACAACACCCTCCTAGTTCCTACCTTAGCAGTGTGTGTCCTCCTAGTTCCTACCTTAGCAGTGTGTGTCCTCCTAGTTCCTACCTTAGCAGTGTGTGTCCTCCTAGTTCCACCTTAGCAGTGTGTGTGTCCTCCTAGGTCCTACCTTAGGAGTGTGTTTTTAAGACCCTCCTAGTTCCTACCTTAGCAGTGTGTGTGTGTGTGTGTGTGTGTGTGTGTGTGTGTGTGTGTGTGTGTGTGTGTGTGTTTTCAAGACCCTCCTAGTTCCTACCTTAGCAGTGTGTGTGTGTGTGTGTGTGTGTGTGTGTGTGTGTGTGTGTGTGTGTGTGTGTTTTCAAGACCCTCCTAGTTCCTACCTTAGCAGTGTGTGTGTCCTCCTAGTTCCTACCTTAGCAGTGTGTGTATCCTCCTAGTTCCTACCTTAGCAGTGTGTGTGTCCTCCTAGTTCCTACCTTAGCAGTGTGTGTCCTCCTAGTTCCTACCTTAGCAGTGTGTGTATCCTCCTAGTTCCTACCTTAGCAGTGTGTGTATCCTCCTAGTTCCTACCTTAGCAGTGTGTGTGTCCTCCTAGTTCCTATTAGCAGTGTGTGTGTCCTCCTAGTTCCTACCTTAGCAGTGTGTGTATCCTCCTAGTTCCTACCTTAGCAGTGTGTGTGTCCTCCTAGTTCCTACCTTAGCAGTGTGTGTGTCCTCCTAGTTCCTACCTTAGCAGTGTGTGTATCCTCCTAGTTCCTACCTTAGCAGTGTGTGTGTCCTCCTAGTTCCTACCTTAGCAGTGTGTGTGTGTTTTCAAGACCCTCCTAGTTCCTACCTTAGCAGTGTGTGTGTGTCCGCCTAGTTCCTACCTTAGCGGTGTTTTTTGTGTGTTTACGGAGACCTTCCTGGTTTCCGCATTCTCCTGTTTACGGTTGAATCCTGGAGACGGGGTGGGGGCAGTGGACGTTTGGTTGGAAATTCGGCTGAGAGATGGCCATGACTTGTTGCGTTATCCCGGTTTACCGCAGCTCAACTTCCGGTCTCTTACTTCTTATGACCTTATGAGCTGTGTACGTCAGTGAACAACGGTCCCCGGAGCGAGAAGAATGAGAGCATGAGGAGAAGAACAAAAAGCAGAATGGCTATGGAGTTTGGACGATATATTTGACAAAGCAATATCCGAATCGGATAGCGGAAACGGATATCCCCCTCTCTCGCCAATAACGCTCATTTGGAGGATCCCGTCCCAGGCGTTGTGTCGTGAGATGAGCGCCTGCGGAATGAGGTTGGTGTAGGCCTACACTGGAGAACCGGAAATCAATTTATTAAAGGGACTAAAGAATTTAATATAATATAATATAATGTAATATAATAATAATAATAATAATAATAATAATAATAATAATAATAATAATAATAATAACAATAATATGTCAGATGATGTTTAGATGTTGTGTATGTATTCATGAAATATGGACATTTGTAGAATATGGAATACATTGATTTGTAAGATATGGACATGTGTGTAATATTAAAAGTTCTCAATAATATGTGGAGAATAGCCATCAGGCATCCAATAGACATTTTCAAGAGGTTTTTCAGTTGTTTTCAATCTTCCAGATAATACACTTGCTTTCATCTTCTGAACATTGAAAAGTAGTATAATGCATATCTACAGTGTAACAAAATACACACAAAATAACATACATCCTATATTGTTCAGTCAATAGGGATATGTCATATATGTCATATATGTGTATGTATATACTTCGTATTTTCTCTATATTAAGATATTAAAATTGTCTTATTTTCATATTACCATATTGTCTTAATATGTCTACTTTAAGTAATGTATGATAAAGCAGTCAGGGGAATGACACTGTGCTGCTGACAACAGAAAGGCCTTCTTCTGTAAACAACGCTGAGATATGTTTCCTGGAAATTTAGGCCAATTATAATAATAGCTGATCTTTTCCGACAGATATGTGGCTGCAATTAGTGTCATTTCCTCGTGTGGGGAGGACTCAAATGACGAGCATGGGTTAATATTTCATGTCTGATGTAGTTGACTTTAACTGATGAACCTTTATTTCTGTATGTCTTTATTTCTGTATGTATTTATTTTTGTATGTCTTTATTTCTGTATGTATTTATTTCTGTATGTCTCTATTTCTGTATGTATTTATTTCTGTATGTATTTATTTCTGTATGTCTTTATTATTGCATGTGTTTATTTCTGCATGTATTTATTTCTGCATGACTTATTTCTGTATGTCTTTATTTCTGTATTTATTTCTGTATGTATTTATGTATGTATTTATTTCTGTATGTCGTTATTATTGTATGTATTTATTATTGTATGAATATATTATTGTATGTATTTATTATTGTACATCGTCGTGTTTTAGACCAAAAAGGTTTGTATAGTGAGTATAGTACGTCACTAAAAGCAAATGCAGATTTGATATATGCTTTTATTTGCATATCCGCGCAGAGGACACGGAAGTGACGTCGCGAATGAATATTTGCCATAAAGCGTCTCCTCTTTTACGACAGTGTCGTAACGGCGTGTCGCCAGTGGAGGAGGCTCAGCTGTGGCTCAAGTCGTCCCGTGCGGCCGCGGACGTGGACCTGCGTCCCCCAGCCCGGCGTCTCCCGGTGGATGTGAGCGACGCGCGTGCGACGTGTGACCCCGCGGTGGACGTGGACGTGAACGACGTGTGTGTGACCCCCCCCCCCCCCCCCCCCCCCCACGCGGCGGACGTGAACGACGCGGACTTTCTGGTTTCTGCTGCCGCCGTACGACATTACTGATGTCATGAGACTCGGGGGGACTCGGGGAGACTCGGGGATACTCGGGCGGGCTCGGCGCCTCTGGTGAAACTGGATTAAATAAAGTTGCTCGGCGGTTCGGACGGTTTGAGGATCGCGTCCCCTTGACGACGGACCGGATATCCGTGTGGTCCCAGACTGAGCGGGTCTCAGGGTTGGGGGTGTGTGTGTGTGGTGGTGGTGGTGGTGTGTGGATGTTTATCTGAGACAGGTGGGGGGTGGATGTGAGACAGGTGGGGGGTGGGTGTGAGACAGGTGTGGGGGGGGGGGGGGGGGCATGTGTATCTGAGACAGGTGGGGGTGAATGTTTATCTGAGACAGGTGGGGGTGAATGTTTATCTGAGACAGGTGGGGGTGGATGTGAGACAGGTAGGGGTGGATGTGAGACAGGTAGGGGTGGGTGGGTGTGTATCTGAGACGGGGTGTGTGTGTGTGGGGTGGGGGGTGGATGTGTATCAGGGTGTCACGGCTCGGAAGTGGGATGTGGCCAACGTGTATTTATGCTGCGGCTCAAGGTATGAGACTCATTGGATCCGCGTCGCCGTGGAGGTCCTGCCTCGCCTCCCTGGACTCCCTGGACTCTCTCGCCTCCCTGGACTCCCTGGACTCCCTCGCCTCCCTGGACTCCCTGGACTCGGCGGGCTTCTCGCTCCTCTAGCTAGCTCTCTCTCTTGGGGGGGGGGGGGGGGGGGGTCGGACCCGGGTGGTCCCATGAAGGCTGGTCCACAGCGACACCCTTTGAACCGGGACCTAGTGGTGTCTTCCTCTCGGACCTGACCGCAGGATGTGAGCCGCGGACCCAGGTCCACGTTGTGTTCAGTGTCCTGCTGGAGACTTTATGTCACCATGGAGTCGTCTTTATCCCTGGGCAGACTGGAACTGAACTCTAGCCCCACACTGGGGGTCCAGCTCTCTCCTCCGGGACTCTCCCCTCCGGGACCCCCCCTGGAGGAGGACCCGGCGCCCCCCCAGGCCGCCTCGCTCCTGGGGGGCTGCGTCCCGCTGTCCCACCAGGTGGCGGGCCACAAGTATGGCGTGGATACAGTAGGTGAGTCCGCAGAGACCTCTCCGCAGCACCTGCTATGGGTCCCCCACCTGGACCCATAGCCCATAGCTAGTAATAATAACCAGAACTAGTAATACCCAGAACCCATAACCAGTAATACCCATAACTAGTTATACCCAGAACTACTAATACCCATAACCAGTAATACCCATAACTAGTTATACCCATAGCCCATAGCTAGTAATAATAACCAGAACTAGTAATACCCAGAACCCATAACCAGTAATACCCAGAACTAGTAATACCCAGAACTACTAATACCCATAACCAGTAATACCCATAACTAGTAATACCCATAGCCCATAGCTAGTAATAATAACCAGAACTAGTAATACCCAGAACTACTAATGCCCTTAACCCATAACCAGTAATACCCAGAACCCAGAACCAGTAATACCCATAACTAGTAATACCCATAGCCCATAGCTAGTAATAATAACCAGAACTAGTAATACCCATAACCAGTAACACCCATAACTAGTAATACCCATAGCCCATAGTTAGTAATAATACCCAGAACTAGTAATACCCAGAACTACTAATACCCATAACCCATAACCAGTAACAATACCCATAACTAGTAATACCCATAGCCCATAGCTAGTAACAATACCCATAACTAGTAATACCCATAACTAGTAATACCTATAACTAGTAATCCCCATAGCCCATAACTAGTAATACCTATAACTAGTAATACCCATAACTAGTAATACCCATAACTAGTAATACAAACTCTACTGGTTCCTCCAGTCTTCATTGCTCCGTACTCTCAGGTGATTTATTGTCCATTGATTGGAGGGTGGGTACAAAGCTCAGCCTGCTCAGTCAACACCTGGTCAATGAGTTACTCCCAGGACAGCCGCACTGTCGCCCCGCAGAGGTTCACGTTCCTACCCTTATTATTATTAGTAGTAGTAGTAGTAGTAGTGGTAGTATGATGATGTTTGATCAAATGACCCAACAGTAATGTTATGGTGTGATCGTTATAGTGAGTCGAGACCTGCCTGTTGCTTCCCATTTCCAAATATTGCAGATAGGTTCAGCGTCATGTTGAGGAATTACTACTTGATGATGATGATGATGATGATGATGATGATGGTCTTACTACCTGACCAGTAGCTGCTTCACTGGGAGAGTGCAGAGACCAGTATGGTTGATCATATCATATGTAGCTTCTAGCTTGGAGACGCTGCACTACAGATGAGCCCTGGACAAGAGCATCCTTACAATGGTTTTATTATCTCTGTACACTAAACTGTGCTGTCTTACTAAAGCTGACAATGCAGTCACAATGTCAGTTTTATTTGTTTAGGGGTAAGGTTCAATATAGAAAGTCCATGTATTGGTTGGAGTTAAACGATGTGGGAGACGCACAATTATTCACTGACTGGTTTGATGGCATGCCAAGCCGCACGTTGTGGATGTCGCCATGCCAGACCTTTTGGAGAACAGAACCTGTTGGAACCGGTTGGAATCAAACCTCCAGGTTTTCAACATTTCACAGTTCAAATAGATCACAGCAAACTGTGATTTATTTTTTTTTCCGGGTCCAAAATGAACACTTGCCACCAGTCAATGGGTGAAAGACTTGACCATTTCGCAGGTCAATACATTCAGGGTTACATATTAAAACAATCGCTTGGCCGGTCAATTGTTTCACTCTGGCAGTAAAAAGACCAAAGACTAAAAGTACATTTTGGACCACTAGGACAACGTCGATGACCTTTGGATGATGTGACCAAAATTTGTCTCACAATGTACTTTTTCATGTCAGTCGATAAGATGATTATTACGGTAGTAGTCAATTAATGTGTTAACGCTAGAAACTCTCTTTCACTTGCCAAGAACTGCCATTTGCGTCGCAACAGATGAATGCACCGGCGCAAATAAGTCAATTTTCATGTTTTTATTTCTATTATCAGTCTATTATCATACAAGTCAAATGCGTCATAGCGTGCTCGTAACAAATGACAGAAAGAGTGCGAAAGCTGGCAAAATGCAAACGTCAGCAGTTAAGTAATGACCAGTCACAACAGGTGGTGGTTTTACAGGTTGGCTGAAAGTACGACGGTACCTCAGACTCTCTGTGTGTGGGCTGGTGGGTGGTACTGCTCAGATGGTAGAACAGGTTTGTTGTGTTCTCGGTATTAGTCGGCACCACTCTGCAACACTTGTTACGCATCACAAAAAGCTAAAGTTCATCAGATTGCCAAACCTCTTCCACACAACTGGCTGTTCGTTCAACAACGTTTAGCAGCTGGCCGGGTGGGAGGAGTTTCCCCGCGTTCAACAAGTTTTACAATAATGTGCGCCCACCAGGAACGTCCCGACATCATAGTAGTTAATACTACGCTGGTGTATTCAAATAATCACACATCTCAAGAGCAGTTTATGTAGTTTGAAAGTTGTTTTTTGAAAGTTAGAACGACACTCAATATTCATGTTCCCAATTACAGCAAACACCGGTATGAGTCCCGTGTGTCTAGCGGTGTATAGCTGCCCAGGTGTCTACCTGCCCAGGTGTATAGCTGCCCAGGTGTCTACCTGCCCAGGTGTGTAGCTGCCGTCGGGCAGCAGCACTCCTCTCTATTGAGCCATCGTTTGGTCAATATTTCTTCACATCAGGCGAATTACAAAGTACCCCGCCCTAAACAATAGCCAACTCAAACACAATTAAACCAGATGCGTCTCACATTTCAAAATGTCCCCAATGGATATAAAATCGGTGTTTAGAAGTGTATCCCACTAGCGCTACAACAGTAAAAAGCAGGTACAAAACTGCGTGGCCAGTGGAGCTCCAGTGGGAATGTAACACACATGCTGTAAAAAAATATAATGCAGGTTAAACTGACTTAACGCAGACTGTATAAAATACAGGTTAAACTGACTTAACGCAGACTGTATAAAATACAGGTTAAACTGACAAATATCTCTCACACACATACACACAGGATTCATCAGCCTATATAGGAGTGCCGACACTGTTAATAGCTGTTGGTTCATTGGGTGATGTTTCTTCATGTTTTGGCGGCAGGTATTTTACAGCACCCAGACGGGACGGTCCTGAAACAGCTTCAGCCGCCACCACGAGGTCCACGAGAGATGCAGTTTTACGCCAAGGTAATGGAAACACACACACACACACACACACACACACACACACACACACACACACACACACACACACACACACACACACACACACACACACACACACACACACACACACACACACACACCAAAAGCAGTAGCTGTGGTAGGGGTGTGAATGTGTGTTCATGCTGGCCAGACCATCTGGTTCCCAGGCCACATTCATGCAACACTAATAGCTGGATTTATATGCACACCAAACATTCTGTATTATTGATACACGTACAACACAACAGTACACACAAAAAGAAACCTTTTATGTGCAGGTTTCTACATTACAAACACACAGCGAACAGGTTTATGTTTATTTCATGACATGATGGCACATTGTTGCACACACAGTTAGGGTGCGCATGTTTCGTTTTGTTTCAGACTATAGTCTGGTTTGGATGGAGCAAGGCTGCATGTTGCTTCAGGGCTTAGCGGAGCAGTCTGCCTCGGCAGCTCCGGCTCCACACAACACACACTTTTCTATGCTGGCAGCTGGTATTCAATTCGCTCTGAGCAAAAAAAATTCACAATGACCCTTAGACCAACAGATAGTACAATAAGCCAATAGATCATTTAGTAGTACAATAAGCCAATAGATCATTTAGATAGGTAGGTAGATGGATAGATTACTTTATTCATCCCTGAAGGGAAATTAGGTTGTCATAGCAGTCCGGTATTTGAATACAATAAAGTACAATCGAATAAAGCACTGAGGTAGAAACAATAAATAAAAACAATAATAAAAAACACAGAATAGGACAAGGACACTTAAAAAAGAAAAAAAGAAGATGAATAGGTAGATGCAATAGGTAGTGCAGTGGCAAGATGATGGTGTGATGATATGATGGTAATGTTATTGTAACTAAACAGTATATAATAGTACAGTATATATAATATATGTGTGTATATATATATTATAACAGTATATAATAACAGTATATAGTAATAATGTCAGCAACGGTTAATAATAATAATTATTATTATTATTATTATTATTTAGTAGTACAATAGGCCAATGGATCATTTCACACAATGTCATACAACTTTGCACAGCACAACTATACTAATTAGTTTGTTACCATTGGACGTCAATGACGTTGATTATTTCCATCTGGCGCCTACATTTTAGGAACTAGAAAGTTGATGTCTACTCTTCATGCAAATTTGTGTTTGCATGTCAACATTGAGGGCGTTAAAACCTGCTCATCTAGTGGTTGTTTATCTGGGTCGTCAAATCTCTTCTGTCTGTGACAATGCATAGCCACCCTAAAAAAGGTGTGTGTGTGTGTGTGTCAGGTGTATGCTAAGGATTGCTATGATCCATGTCTGCTGGAGCTGCAGAATCATCTGCCCAAATACTACGGAACCTGCTGCCCTCCTGCCAGCCCTCACGGTAACACTGTGTGTGTGTGTCCTATCAAGTGTCAAATGTTTTCTTAAAACGCAACCCAAACCTACTTTTTAGTCAATATTTTTTTTAATTGCTGATTGTTGCAATTAGCTTATTCCCAAATCTACCAAAACGTTCATAGGGTCTTACTTTCATAAGTTTTGTTATGTGTTGTACCATTAAAGACCATTCATAAATAACTCACGTAAAAGTAAATCTCCACCTAACTGTGTTGTATTTGCACTTATACATAATTATTTGTTTTTTGTGTCTTTTTAATGTAGAAAAGCCTAGAGGCTAGAAACAGCTGTCATGTTTTTAAGTCCTAATGTTCTCTGCATTGTTCCTGACTAATAAACAAATGCATACTTGTACAATATGGATAACAAGCTCTGTCTGTCTGTCTCTGTGTCTGTCTCTCTCACTGTCTCTCTTGCTGTCTCTGTCTCTCTGTATCTCTCCTGTCTCTCTGTATCTCCGTCTCTGTATCTCGCTGTGTGACTCAGACCTGTACCTGAAACTGGAGGACGTGACGCGACGCTTCACCAAGCCGTGCATCATGGATGTGAAGCTGGGCCAGCGCAGCTACGACCCGTTCGCCTCGCAGGAGAAGAGAGAGCAGCAGATCAGGAAGTACCCTCTGATGGAGGAAATAGGCTTCCTGGTCCTGGGCATGAGGGTGAGTGCGAAATGTAGTTCCCCGATGGAGACATTTGTAGTTCACTCACTTTTGTAAGGATATTATATACACATATTGGATATATTTTGGTCAAGGGGGTCGAACATTTCTTCTCGTAAATAATCATATTTATACATGACAACGTGGACTATTAAATCTACTACGACTAGAGTCTCTACGGAGACCCCGCTGGTCTTCACTAGTCTCTACAGAGACCCCGCTGGTCTTCACTAGTCTCTACAGAGACCCCGCTGGTCTTCACTTAGGAACGTTGGGTATAAAACAAGATGATCATCTACTGAAAAAGTTCTTAAAAACATATGTTTTGGCCTCGTAGTGAGAAGCAGGATCGGTGTCCCAGCAGCTGTAGTTCAAAACGGTGTGTGACATAGCAGTAATAACCACTGGACACACATCATGTGTAATAAATCACACACACGTCATCTGTATTGCAACACCATTCAGAACCATAAGCAGCTTTCCTTAACTGATGGAACATGTTGTGACAGAACATTTTCTGACGCACCATGAAGACATGCTCAGGTGTGACATTTGAATTGCAGGTAGGTTAATATTGACCTTGGGATTGTTCATGTGTTCCTCTTCAGCTGAACACAGTGGACACACACACTGGGGATAGTAGCCGCTTGTTCATAACCTGTCTCATTTCTCACACACACACACACACACACACACACGCACACACACCTATGCACACGCACACACGTACACACGGAGACACACACACACACACCATAGGCAAGGGCACAATTGTATTAATATTATGAGTTATAATTCTCCATCTGTCAGTCATGGAATTCTTTAGTGCTTTGAATTGATTAAGAAACCAATATGATGAACAACAGTCAAATAAAAAAGATAAAAAACAGGAAGTTGGCATTGTGGGAAAACCTGCCATGAGCTGTGGACCATGTGTGACATACACTGTGTTACCATACACCATGCAGTGTCCTTGTAAGGACTAAGTGGTGTTTGTCTTGTATTCATGCTGTGTAAATGTCAGTGGACTCCCTGTGCCAACATATAGTAAATAAGTGGGTTGGTTCTGCGGTGACATCGGACCCTTGCTATCTGTAGGAGCTGTTGTGAAATAGATGTTTGTCTTGGTGCTTAATACAATGTGCTTCATTTAGGGATTTGGGTTCAACCCTATCCCATAATGCTTCAAATTAGATTACAGCAAACAATGAGCAAAGTAGTAGTCAAAGTATAAGGAACATGAAAAGGTTAAAATAGATGGCTGTAGTTAAGGAGCTCACATGCGTTTTATTGGCCATAGCAAGAAACTGACAAATGTGACTGCAACACATTTTTCTGTTCTTTTCCGTTCATTCCTTTCACAAAGCAGGTGTGGACTTCTGAACTTTGTCTACTTGGTAGACCCCCCCCCCATATTGCCTTTTAGACAGACCTCCAAGCATGTGTTGGGGAAAGTAACTCTCCTAGAATGTGTTGGGGAAAGTAACTGTACTAGAATGTGTTGGGGAAAGTAACTCTACTAGAATGTGTTGGGGAAAGTAACTTTCTCCTAGAATGTGTTGGGGAAAGTAACTCTCCTAGAATGTGTTGGGGAAAGTAACTGTACTAGAATGTGTTGGGGAAAGTAACTCTGTACTAGAATGTGTTGGGGAAAGTAACTCTGTACTAGAATGTGTTGGGGACAGTAACTCTCTACTAGAATGTGTTGGGGAAAGTAACTGTACTAGAATGTGTTGGGGAAAGTAACTGTACTAGAATGTGTTGGGGAAAGTAACTTTCTCCTAGAATGTGTTGGGGAAAGTAACTGTACTAGAATGTGTTGGGGAAAGTAACTACTAGAATGTGTTGGGGAAAGTAACTTTCTCCTAGAATGTGTTGGGGAAAGTAACTCTCCTAGAATGTGTTGGGGAAAGTAACTCTCTACTAGAATGTGTTGGGGAAAGTAACTCTCTCCTAGAATGTGTTGGGGAAAGTAACTCTGTACTAGAATGTGTTGGGGAAAGTAACTCTGTACTAGAATGTGTTGGGGAAAGTAACTCTCTACTAGAATGTGTTGGGGAAAGTAACTCTACTAGAATGTGTTGGGGAAAGTAACTGTACTAGAATGTGTTGGGGAAAGTAACTGTACTAGAATGTGTTGGGGAAAGTAACTTTCTCCTAGAATGTGTTGGGGAAAGTAACTCTCCTAGAATGTGTTGGGGAAAGTAACTACTAGAATGTGTTGGGGAAAGTAACTGTACTAGAATGTGTTGGGGAAAGTAACTTTCTACTAGAATGTGTTGGGGAAAGTAACTCTCCTAGAATGTGTTGGGGAAAGTAACTGTACTAGAATGTGTTGGGGAAAGTAACTCTCTCCTAGAATGTGTTGGGGAAAGTAACTCTCTACTAGAATGTGTTGGGGAAAGTAACTCTCTCCTAGAATGTGTTGGGGAAAGTAACTCTGTACTAGAATGTGTTGGGGAAAGTAACTCTGTACTAGAATGTGTTGGGGAAAGTAACTCTCTACTAGAATGTGTTGGGGAAAGTAACTCTCTACTAGAATGTGTTGGGGAAAGTAACTGTACTAGAATGTGTTGGGGAAAGTAACTGTACTAGAATGTGTTGGGGAAAGTAACTTTCTCCTAGAATGTGTTGGGGAAAGTAACTCTCCTAGAATGTGTTGGGGAAAGTAACTACTAGAATGTGTTGGGGAAAGTAACTGTACTAGAATGTGTTGGGGAAAGTAACTTTCTACTAGAATGTGTTGGGGAAAGTAACTCTCCTAGAATGTGTTGGGGAAAGTAACTGTACTAGAATGTGTTGGGGAAAGTAACTTTCTACTAGAATGTGTTGGGGAAAGTAACTCTCCTAGAATGTGTTGGGGAAAGTAACTTTCTACTAGAATGTGTTGGGGAAAGTAACTCTCCTAGAATGTGTTGGGGAAAGTAACTCTACTTGTGTTGTATTTAGCCAGTAGATGGAGTCTATACTGGCTCATAAACAGAAGGCAGTGTTATTTATTAGCTGTTCTGATGGTAAACTGAAACATGTACTGGAAAATACTATAAATAATATAATTCATATTGTTCTTTATGTTCTCCTTCAGGTGTATAAGGTGTGCAGTGACAGCTTTGAGACGTACAACCAGCACTACGGCAGGGGACTGGTGAAGGACACCGTCAAGGAAGGTATGTACCCGCCGCCGGCCGCTCACCCATGCGAAGGAGTACGGAGGAGACAGGAAGTCAGATTGTCTCTATGGAAACCAGTGGTGCCGGTAGACCGCGTTTTTTAAATTCAATCATATTCAATATCTGTGTGAGCCGGGTGTGAAGACCCCAGCAGACCATCTCTATATATCTTCTTCCAGATGGGCCCCATATTCATGTTCTCGTTGTGACCTCTATTCACCATGTGTGTGTGTATACAGAACTACACACACATATACTATGTGTGTGTGTGTGTATACAGCACACATATAGTATATATGTATGTATGTGTATACAGAACTACACACACATGTATAGTATGTATGTGTATACAGAACTACACACACATATAGTATATATGTGTGTATACAGAACTACACAAGCTGTGTACTTCCTCTGTGAGAAGCTCAGAGGTCATAGTGCATCACCGAACATACGTCTATACCGGTGTATAATCTCATAATGGCTGATCCTGGGTCCGTGTGATCTTTAGTCACTTCTTCTTCTTCTTCTTCCTCGCTGGTGTGGTCCTTCCTTCCTCCTCGTCCCTCCAGGCCTCTCCAAGTTCTTCCACAACGGCGCTGGGCTTCGTCTGGACGCGGTGGCGGCCAGCGTTAGCCGCGTGCGGTGCATCCTGGGCTGGTTCCGATCCCAGAGGCAGCTGGCCTTCTACGCCAGCTCCCTGCTCTTCGTCTACGAGGGTCACCCTTCCTCTTCCTCCTCCTCCTCCTCCCCCGCATCTTATCCCGTGGCGGCTCCCGGGACGGAGGTGGCGGAGGACCGGGACGTCCAGGACCCCGGGGGCGGTGAGGAGCGGAGGCCGGAAACGGGGGTGCTGAAGGAAATGTCCGAGTACAACAATAACAACATTCAGGGCTGGACGATGGGCTACAGTCTGGCCCACCAGTACGACAACCAAAGGAAAGCCGCGCAACATTACCGACACGGCACCAAGGGTCGTCTCCGTGGCGACGGCACGGTATCGGCCGCCCCCCCCACCGCGACCGACCCGGCGGCTGTGGGCATCGAGCTGCAGCCCAACGGTAACGGCGTGGTCCTGATGCAAGCCGGCGCGGAGCGGCGAGGAGCGGGCGACGGAGGTGAGACAGAGGGGGGCGGGGGAGGAGGCGTGCAGAGGGACGCAGGGCTGGCGGAGGGCAAGGGGGGAGACGTGGAGGTGAAGATGATAGACTTCGCCCACGTGTTTCCCAGCGATAGCCAGGACCTCGGCTACATCTACGGCCTGGAGCACCTGCTGGCCGTGCTGGAGGAGATCCAGGACGATGCCTCCGAGGACCTCTTGTCCCCCTAGATAACCCCCCCCCCCCCATCATCTCTTGTCCCCCTAGATACCCCCCCACCCCATCTCTCTCATCTCGTCCCAACCCCCCCCCCCCCCCCCCCCCCGGCCTTGTGGCAGCTGCTCACACACTCCATGTCGTTACTACGCTACTTTAAAATTTAGTTGGTTTCTTGGTTTCGCGCCAACCCTCACTCCTAACCCTCACCCCTAACCTTAACCCTCACCCACAACCCTCACCAACAACCCTAACCCCTAACCCACAACCCTCACCCTAACCCACAACCCTCCCCACCGGCGGACTACATGTAGTATAAAGTAATAAAAGAACCAGTCGTCAACTCGCCAACAAACCAACATGGCAACGCAACGGTTGCAGTCGTCGTCATCTCAGCCGTTACCTGCCTGGTCGTGTGTACGCCGTGTGCACGCCGTGTGCACGCCGTGTGTACGCCGTGTGCATGGCGTGTGCACGGCGTGTGTGTGGATGTTTGTCTCATGTCTTTCCCCCTTTGTAAACGGAGTGGACATGAGGGACTCCGCTAGAGCCAGTCTCCTATTTGTTTTGTGAAACAAGACGTTAATATGCACTGTACTGTATGTCGTGTTGTTGTATCCATGACGACGTCCTTCAAGGCATTTATGATCCCGCCCCTTGGAACCAAACTGGCAGAAGGGTTAAAGTACTGGTTGTGCTCTGAGGTTCCCCGCGTGCGAACTTTGGTGGTCGAGCTAATTGGTCTGTTTTTATTTCCACATCTTATTGTGGCGTTAAAAAAAGAAAAAAACTAAATCGTTTTAAGACGGCACAATTTCGAAGTTTACAGGCTCCTCTACTTGGCCGAAGGTCATGCCTAACCAGTAACTCCTTCAACACAATGAGACTAGTTTATATCCAAATAGTCAAATGGACGTTTTATTTTGAGAAAGCATGCTTTAATAAGTCTTATCGGCCCATGCTGTCAAAGTGTTGCGCATCGCATGACCTGTGGTTAAGGGACTACTGGTCAAAGTTTCCATGCAACTCTCAGTTCCTCTTATTTTATATTTTGGTTGTTTCAAACAACTACAGGTATCTAACTCAGGTAAAATAATTACTGTAATCAAAAAATTAATATTGTCAATATCGCGATGTTTAACATGATTCTCATCTGATCTGCATATACTATTCCAAACAACGTTTTATATACAATGTGGAATCATTCCCTAATCTGGTTGATGACCTCATGATGTTAGTGATGATTCCACTGTTCTCATGTCATGTTTCTTTGAGCTATTTAAATGTATTTTTCTTTATTGTTGCTGCCAAATGACCTGCCCTTCCAGAAGACCATGACTTTGGAAATGTTTTCCTTTTGTTCACCCCAATCTTACACCTTGTTTGACTGCTACAATATATTAGGTTGTTGTCATGTGAAAACCTTTTGATTAGTATTTCTTCAAGCAAACACTTTAGTAGACCACTTTAGATGAATTTATGAGCAAACTCTTTACTGTCTCAAGGTTTTGAGTGGCAGGAGCGATGCGTTACGGGACCGTGATGCGTTACCATGCATTATGGGACCGTGATGCGTTATGGGACCGTGATGCATTGTGGGTCCGTGTGACGAGGACTGTGTGATTGTTCCTATGACACTGCTCTGTTGGTGGCTGTTAAGATGAGCAAAGTGCTACAGCAGGCTTTATGTCAAATTTAAACAAAAGTTAGATTATTCACAGCAGCAGATGCAATATTAGTCCTCTAGTTAATTTGAGTGTAACAAAGAGATGCATTCAACTACTGCCTTTGATGCTTCTGTTTTGATAATCATGAACATTTTCAGTGTAGCACGCTGAAATTAAATATTTTAATTGGGCAATAATAATTCTTTTTTATTCTTTTTTCTTCATCACTGCCCATTTGGGCCAAAAAAAACGGTCTTGGTTTTATCATGTCACTTGTAGCTTGTAGTAGATGAGAGGTACATTATATAGAAATCAATATTTGCGAGGTAAATGCATATTGAATTGCTTAATTAACTCTGTAATCTGAACCAATAGAGAATATATGATCTCGTATCCTTGTTAATAAAACTAACTTGATGCATATTGGAATTGTTCAGAGGAAGCTTTGGGCAACTGTTGAAATGTTTACAAGAGTTTGGAAAGAATTACTTTTAATCCTAGTTTTTATACCACTGCCTTATTTGTGTTGCTGTCTTCTATTCTGAAATATAGAAATATAAATCATCTTGGCAGCTGTGCTCATGTCACCCTCCCGTGTCTCTAGTTGTAAGGCTGTAGCATTGCTTCCTGGCAGCAACAATATCCTGGTTTATGATTCTTCAACTGAGTCACAAAATGCACATTTTAGATGCAGCATCTCGCTGACGTTCTGTCTGAAACATGAAGGTTGCATGTTGGCAGGCAGGTCGTGTTACTAACCTGTAAAACCACACAACAGTGTGTGTAACCCCCCCCCCCCCCCCCCCCATAATATACTACCCACTTAATACCACAACTCATTGTTTTCTGTTCAGTAAACCAAGTGGATAAAAGGGAAATTTCATATTTAATGCATCCCTTACAATGTAAACGCAAGCCAACCCTGATGACAGACTGGACAGAGAAAGAGAGGAGGGCTCCTCTGATATATTGTATATGACGTGTTTAGTTGTCCTCTAACCAAATGGGCAGTGCAGAGTGCCCACCTTTATGGCGAGAGTAATGTATATATGAATGCACCTTTACTCAGACTGGTATCTTACACAAATGAGTTTTCCCTAATCCTAATATCTGAGGATAAAGAGCCACGGCGTCAGCATCTTAAAGGTTTCTAGTTGTTTGCACATGTAGAAGGACATGATGGAGTCGCCTGGAAGGTCAGAGCTGACGACTGAGGCTGCGGAGGCAGAGACTCGAAATGTCTTGTTTACACCTTTTAAAAAGATTTTGAACAAAGATGGCTTTGCTCTTTAACAAACACTTCCATTACATGGTCAGCTAATACAGATGCATTTTAGGCCCGATATATATCTCTTTTTTCTAAGGCGGCTAGAAAGGAATGATTTTGCTCATGTGATTCAAGTTATTCTGTAAGGCATTAAAGACTAATGAAATAGACCACATTAATTCCCATTAATTCAGTTACCTTTGCTATAAACACATGAATTAAATGGTCCTTTTCCGCTTTTCTAGACAGGGACGAAAGGTGTGGTATAGACGTGTCCTCGTAGCTTGTGTGTCGTTGAGGATTCACATTACGTACGAATTAATCTGAATGCAGATAACTGACTTCCATTGTCTATTGAATCTTGCATAGGAAAATTTGACTTGTCAAAGTGTTTTACACATTAATGCATTGACCACACAACACACGGCAATATTTGTTTCTGTAACTACCTGAACGAATGGTTGCATAGAGATTGTCATTTGGTTTTGTTTTTTATGAGTGAAAATTTGGTTGGTAAAATGTAAATGACATTAATCTGGTGTAAGTGAGCATATGTTTTTAATTCTCATAATTATGCTATTGTAATACAGAGCTGCAGTGATGATTTCAATATGATGGAATAAATGTATTGAAATCTAGGCAAGTGGAGGTTTCCTTTGCCAGTTATATTGGGGAACAATATGTCATATGTCTGTTAATAAAAACAACTCCAGACGTTGGCTCCTTCAGTGACTTTGTTTGAATCCCTCTCAGGAATGAACTGCTAACCCTGCCAGCCGTCCCGTTTATATTTCAAACATTGAATGTATTCTTTTGACTAAAAAGAACTGAATTTAATAACGATAAAATATGGCAGAAAATCTTTCTAAATCATTTTTGCAACACCAAACAAACACCAACACCATTTCTTAATGCAACAAAGGAAATGAGTTGTTAAACCCTATAAAAAGACAATGTGTTGACTGCTAGAATCATCTTGATTAACCTTAACCTTAACTTAATGCCAACTCAAATGCCGGTTCAGTTTCTCTGAAGTTATGCCACACGAAACCAACGGTAGACATGCTTTGCTTTTCTTGTTGCAACGAAAAGTTGAGCAGAACTTGTGACGTTTCAAACCAGCTCTACCAGTTACTAAATGAATTAGGAAGTAGGCGGCTGGAAGCTTTCTGTTGGCCTACATTTGAACTGTGTTGGGCCACAACAGGCTCCCACACATCTAAATACATTGACATGTTGATTTCTTTAAACTGCCATACGTTGTGAAATCATAATCAAACTACGCTATTAGTCTATTTGCCAGCCTATAGTGAACCTGGAAATGTTGAGTACCCCAAAGTCTGATGTTAGAAATGTACAGTATGGTCCCCAGCATTTAGAAACTGCCGGATGCTAACTTGCATATGTTGGGAAATTTGCATAATCTGCAATGAATAATATTGGAGTGGTGTTGGGGGTTATTGAGGATGCTGAATCCATTTGACATTTTCAAAATGTAAAATGGTTGTTTAAACCAGACATGGCTATATTTCAACTCGCGGTGGGACGACTTATAATTTTGAGTCGATTTTGGTTATGTATATGCTTAATACATTGGAAATGCATTTCAGAATCAAGAGAGCTCAATGTCATTGGTGTGAATTTTGAGACGTAATATTTCTTTTAATTTCTTCAGTTCTGAAGAAATTAATATTTGAATATTTATGTATGGATTTTGCTGAAGCTACAATCAGTCAATGTGTCAGAAAGAGCAAGAGGAGATGCTAGGTATGCTAACATGCTAAACCTCTGGAGCCATAGACAGTCTGTTAATGTCACCATTTGGTTTGTTGCCTTTTTTATTTTTCATGCCATCATCAAATGTTAAACATCTCCAGAATCAGCACAACCTCTGCTATAATCCAGTGACACTCATTCAGATGTAAACGATACTGTAATATAAGAAATATGGTAATACATGTAGAAAAACAGCCATACATTCTTTCTTTTAATCAAAAACACAAAAGTAAGAAATCTAGTATGAAGTAGAAATCTAGTATGAAATCTCAAATGTAGAAAATACCCATGGAATGGCTGAGTATGGGAATGTATTGGCCATTGCTGATGATTGCCAGCAGACGGCGTTATAGGCACATGGACAAAGAGCCAATGAGGTAGCAGTTTTTTTAGGTCTTATAATTACTTGTTTTATATAATTATAATTACAGCTTTTCATTTCAAATATGGACAACTACTTTGTTCAATACTAGCAACTTCATAAAACATCTATAAAAAATCATATGGAGTAAGAGCAGTGTTGCTAATGCTGTTACTAACTGTAGTGCAAAAATCTGTCAAGAGACAACCGATGGCAGTGAAATGAATAAAGGCACTTGAACAATACATTGCTCCGGACCAAGCATCAACCTTTGTCTGTTGTAGTTTACGTTGGATTCTGACAGCTTCTTAACATTTTGGAGATGTATATTATTAGTACTCATATGTACTTGGTAGCTGCAAGTACCCAAAAGTAATTACTCAGTACTCAGTTCAAAACAAAACAAAACAAAAAAACCACTTGGATCGCTTAATTACTATAATTAGTTCCCCTGTGAATTAGGCATTGGGTGACATTCTTCATGCTGTACATGTGGAGGTTTCACCTGCTAGAACCTCTTCATGGCCTGTGGATAGTACTTCAGGAAGATCCTTCGGGCGATCTCATAGGTGTCTCCACTGGGTTTGGTGGGATACTTCCTGCCGTTGTACACAAAGCCCTGTTCAATCTTGAACACTTCCTGTTTGAAGGCATCTTGGTTGAAGGGCCGCCCGCTGTCCAGACACTCCACCAGCGTGGTGATGAACAGACCCCAGCGCTGGGCGTAGTAATCCTCCACCAGACCGCCCCACTCCTTGCTGGCGTAGTCCACGATCTCCCCACTGGGACCCCACAGGGTGATCTGGTTGCGGGCGTTCATATCGTACAGCTGGGCCTCCTTCTCACCTAGCGCCGAGGACCGGGCCCGCTCAAGCCATGTCCCCAGCAGGAAGTTGCCATCGCTCGACAGCAGGCGGTCGAGCTCCGGCAGGAGGTCGTGGACCAGCACCCCGCCCGCCGTCAGCAGCTCTGGCAGAGCCTTGTTGCGGAAGGACTCTGCGATGTCCATGTAGAACGCCGAGGTCAGCACCTGGAGGGCCTCGCGCGTGATGTCCACCAGGTCGTACCGAAACGTTTCCTCGGCCATGAGAGGAGGGGGCCGCTTCAATCATCAGCTTCCAGGCGTTTGAACAGGTCGGCCGGGTTGTACCAGACCTCCGTGTTCATTTTCAAAGATGGGCGGCGAACCAGCGGGCTGTGGTTGTGGTTCTTGTAGTGGGGAACGGTGCAGTTGTACACGCTGGAGAACAGCAGCTGCCAGGCAGCGACCAGGTTCTCGTCGGTGCTGCCATAGCGCCGCATGGCGTACAGGGACACCCACTTGGACAGGTTGACTGGCTCCTTGCGCCACGCCAGCTCGGTCATCAGCTCGTACATTACGGGATTCTGCTCAATGCCCTCGGGCGTCAGGCCCAGGCCCACCAGGGTGGAGTTGGGGAACTTCAGAGCCTGGAAGGGCCCCGAGTTGATGCTCTCCACCTGGCCGAAGAAACCGCTGTTTCCTCCAAAGTTTTGTAGCATGCACCAGATGAAGGGCTGCCCATAGAAGGACTCGGTGTAGGTGAAGATCGGCTCCGTCTCTGCAAACAAGTCCAGCACGATCATGCGCCCGATGGGCACGCCCTGCAGGAGGGCCTTGATCTGGGGCGGCTTCCAGAACCAGGCGCTACTGAAGAACAGCCAGCCCTGCATCAACCAAACGGCCTGGGGGTCCACTGTGGAGCGCAAACAGGACCGGAGTGAGGGAGGAAAACAGAAGGAAGGACCACAGAAGGAAGGGGACTGGAGGGGCCGGGACAGCTCGTCTTGGGTTAAGCCTCTATTGTAGACACAATCCCAATGCCAACGGTGAAGTTTAAAATACATCAACAGTGGTACCCATCGTATACCCCATAATATGAACACTATGGGACACTGGATTGTAGTTTGTTTTCAGTCAAATATCTGGCCATCAGCGTAGAAAAACCAAAACAAAAAGGGCCAGTTGGCCAAACACACCATGGCCTCTCGTTTAGACAACGCTTTCCCACTCACCCGCCGTCATGGAGGCAAAGACCGAGCGGCTGACTGCCGCCAGGTACTCGGGCTCCGAGGAGGGCGGCGTCATCTCATTAAAGGTGTCCGTGTTGTAGATGTGGTCTGTCCCAAACCGCTTCACCACCTCGGACAGGTACAGTGAGCCAATCTGGAGGAACAGGGGGTCCCGGGGGTCCAGGATGTAGGCGCACGAGAAGCTGCAGTTAAACTGTGCCCAGGGGCCCCAACCTGGTCACACTGGCGTTGGGGTACAACCTGAAGCAGGGAACGACGACAGCTGTTGGTCTAGTCGGTGGCTGAAGCATGCAAATGCAACACTGCATTAAGTATAATAATAATAATGATAATAATAATAATAATAATAATAATAATAATAATAATAATAATAATAATAATAATAACAATAATAATAATAATAATAATATCTCTGCAGCCAACAGGCAAAAGTAAAACACTAAGAATTCTGCACTGATCAATTGATTACCTCGGATCCTAGAAAATCGGTGCCAATGAAGGCATTTTGTATATAGAAATTTGTAGTGTAGTCATTTTCAATGTGTTGGAGTTTGCTAGATATATCAATTCTGTGGTAAAATGACTCCATCCCTTGAATCCCTCCCCGGATGACGATCCCAAGGGGACTCAGGTACCTCCTTGGTTATCCAAGGAGGTACTTTGTATTACTTTGGATTACTTTGGATTAACCTGAGAATGCCTCTTGGGATATTCCCCGAGAACGCTGGGAGGACCGGTAACATCCCAAAAGACCTCATTCGCTCCAAGATTTTAAACTGGAAAAAAGAGAGAAATAATTGTGTTAAATATGAACTGCTTTAATAGCAAACTATAATTAAATAGCACTTCAATAATTGAATTAATAAAACCTAAAATCTCCTAAAACTTTTGCCAAGACGAGATTATGTTTGGCTGACGTGTTCTCGTGAAAAGTATTCAAGAACCAGGTGCTGAGCAGATCGTACTTGGAGGAACAGGTTCTTCACATGCCAGGACTGCGGGAGCGGCCCTCCAAACTCAAACATGTTGCCCATGCGGTTCCAGGCCAAGAACGCCGGGCCGGAGAAAAACTCTTCGATCTCCGTTTGGTTCAAACCAAGCGCCCGGTATACCTGAAAAATGTATTATGTTTTATTATATTATTTATTTATTATAAAATGTATCTGTTCATACCCATTAGAACAAGGCTGCACCTCCCGTCTCCAGCGGAAGATAATGTTAAAACATTGGTGAAATTATGCTGACTCAGCTAATGATTTTACCATGCATGGCGTCATTTCCATTCATGAATCCTAAATACTACAACGTATACATAAGTATACTTAAGTATACATAAGTGTACTTATCTGTACGTAAAAGCCTCCAGTAGAGAGGGGATATGGAGGCCTACCTCCTGCCAGAGGGCCTCCTGGCCGGTGAAGGCCAGCGGGAGGTTGATTCCGTTCAGAGCCATCCAGTCGATCTCACGCTCCCACCGCGCCCAGTCCCACCACACCGACGAGTAGCTGACGGTGCATACGTTCTGATAGTACCTGAACCTGGAGGGGGAGAGGAGCACAGTTCTGATAGTACCTGAACCTGGAGGGGGAGAGGAGCACAGTTCTGACAGTACCTGAACCTGGAGGGGGAGAGGAGCACAGTTCTGATAGTACCTGAACCTGGAGGGTGAGAGGAGCACAGTTCTGATAGTACCTGAACCTGGAGGGGGAGAGGAGCACAGTTCTGATAGTACCTGAACCTGGAGGGTGAGAGGAGCACAGTTCTGATAGTACCTGAACCTGGAGGGTGAGAGGAGCACAGTTCTGATAGTACCTGAACCTGGAGGGTGAGAGGAGCACAGTTCTGATAGTACCTGAACCTGGAGGGTGAGAGGAGCACAGGTCTGATAGTACCTGAACCTGGAGGGGGAGAGGAGCACAGTTCTGATAGTACCTGAACCTGGAGGGTGAGAGGGCAACGTTCAAGTCACCAGAACAAGGTGACTTGGTTGGAAAGATAGAAAAACAGAGATTCGAGATGATGGAAATAAATCTTAATAATAATGCAATTCCTGCACTACGAATATGAACAGCTGCACTAGTTGGACCCTGTATTGAAACATTAAGGCAGACGCACAACACTTGGCTCGGTTTTACCTTCTCACATCATCGTTTTGGCGTGTGATAGTCCAGGTCTACAGACATGTTGCGTGTCGGACGACTGAGCCATGGTGATGATGACATAACTGGAGTGAGGCGATGCGAGGCTAACGCTACAGCAGTCTTTAAAAGGGAGGCCCGGTCACACCACCAACGCCACGCTTCCCGCAGCAAAACAATGCCTGACAAAGCTCCGACCTCATCATGCATGTGATCATCATCTAACACCAGTGGCCCCATTTCCAGCTCTGAAGATGTCTGCGACCCCGACTTCCAACGGTTTCTGCATCCGCTTGCACACAAATTGCTTTGACCCAACATCTCCTAACCAACACCACTGGCTTTTACTGGATCCCATCATGATGGGACATGAGGGCCAAGGTGGGATCTGGGATCTGGGATCTCCCCCCCCCCCCCCAAACACAAATTACAGGTGACACTCAAATGCAGTGCGGACCAGGTGGTCCAATGGGATCAAACATCTCGGTGATGTCCTCCTCTCCTCTCCTCTCCCTCTCCTCTCCTCACCTCTCCTGTCCTGTCCTGTCCTCTCCCACGCTCTCCCCTCCTCACCTCTCCTCTCCTCTCCTCTCCCCCCCCCTCTCCTCGCCTTGCCTCTCCTCACCTCCTCACTTCGCCTTTCCTCCCCTCTCCTTTCCCCCCACCTCTCCCCTCCTCCCCTCCCCCCCCACCTCTCCTCTCCCCACACCGCCCCTCTCCTCTCCTCTCCCCACCTCCCCTCACCTCCTCCCCATCTCCTCTCCTCACCTGTGCTGCGTGCTGATCCGCAGGACTCCGGTGATGCGGGGCAGGGGTCTGGGGAGGTCCAGCTGGGTGGCCCCCCAGGACACCTGGCACCCGCAGAAGTACTTCAGGTAGTTGTAGAGGCCGGACGCCGCGGCCACCCCGCTGCTGCCCGTGGCGGCGATCCGGTCGCCCCCGGTGGACCGGATCTCGCACACGTCCAGACCGTCCGGGGACAGGGTCCGGTCCACGGAGACCACGAAGTCCGCGGACCGGTTCCCGAGGAGCCGCTGCAGGAGCCCCTGCACCGCCCGGGCCTGGGGCTCCTCGCCCGCCTGCGGCCGCAGCGCGTCCAGAGCCGGGAACCCGCAGGACGCCGGTCCGATCAGGACCAGGAGGCACAGCGCAGCGCCGAGGACCCCTCCAGGGACCCGTCTAGGGACTCCTCTAAGGACCCCTCCAGGGACTCCTCTAGGGTCTCGTCCAAGGTCCCCTCTAGCACCGAGGACTCCTCCAGGGACTCCTCTAGGGACCCCTCCGAGGTCTCCTCCAGGGACCCCTCCAGGGACCCCTCCGAGGTCTCCTCCTGGGACTCCTCTAGGGACCCCTCCAGGGACCCTTCCGAGGTCTAATTTAGGGACCCCTCTGAGGTCCACTCTAGCACCGAGGACCCCTCCGAGGACTCCTCCAGGGACTCCTCCAGGGACCCCTCCGAGGTCCTCTCTAGCCCCGAGGACCCGTCCAGGGACTCTTGTTCCAGCAGGCATTTTGAACCTGGTCCAGACCAGAAGCGGGACGCCATTTGCGGGCAATAAGGAAGCATTGGTTCGCCGAAGGGTTTCAGCCAATCAGGGGACGCTCTGCCGGCTCGTGAGAAGCTCACAGCCAATCACAGCGGATGAGTGTTGGAGAGGCGGGCACCGTGGGATCACGTGATCATGTGATATTGTTTATGAAAAGTAAAGATTTTTTTTTATTTTTTATAGCAAACCTCTGACCACGTGATGACGGAAGCAGCGGAGTTATTTAATGATTTCTCTCTCTCTCTCTCTCTCTCTCTGTCGCTTGAATTTGAACTTGAACTTTTATTGAATGTATACAGTATATGTTAAGTCAGTTTAACCTGTATTTTATAGTCTGTTAAGTCAGTTTAACCTGTTTTTATAGTTAGTTAAGTCAGTTTAACCTGTATTTTATACAGTCTATATTACGTCAGTTTAACCTGTATTTTATAGTCTGTTAAGTCAGTTTAACCTGTTTTTATAGTTAGTTAAGTCAGTTTAACCTGTATTTTATACAGTCTATATTACGTCAGTTTAACCTGTATTTTATAGTCTGTTAAGTCAGTTTAACCTGTTTTTATAGTTAGTTAAGTCAGTTTAACCTTAACCTGTTTAATCTGCATACTGGCGCCGTCTGCTGGCCAAATACGTGTAATGCAACCGGAAGACTCGCCCAGAAAACACCCTACGATGATTAAACGATTCTGAAATTAAAAAATCAGTGCTTCTCGTAAAAAACAACAACACACATTTGTGTGTGCAGTGCACCTTAAAAAGTACGTGTGAAGGACGGTCCAGGTGTGACACGCCCCATCCCGCAGGAGCCACAGGTACTTCCTCCTCCTGCTCCTCCTCCTCCAGTCCTCCTGCTCCTCCTCACCTGCTCTCCTCCACGGCGAGGAGTCTGTAGGTGAAGCCTTGCTCTGGATCCACTTGTATTACCCTGATTGACTTGATTTTGGCAGACATTTAAACCTCATTTGCTTCCCTTGCGTTTGCACTTTATCCTACTGTACGGAGAGGGAGACGTTTTCCTCACGTTGAAGACAAGGTACGGTTTTCTACATGTGATATTTTCTTTACATTATTCATATTTAAGGAGTGTGTGTGTGGTTGATGGCTGGTTTACAGCCTCACTTGTTTCCCAGTCAGCAACATTGTATTGAGAAATGTAAAAAGAAGCAAGGTGGTGAGATCCGTATGATGTGGGCTCCTCCTCCCCATGTAGGATTCAGGGAAATGAGGAGGTGGACAAACTGGCCAAGCAGGCCTCAGTGGACAAAGGAGACATTGTGGACTGGAAGTCATTGGATCAGGGATAGAGAGTGAAAAGGCAGACATATGGTTTTCAAGAGAGAGTTGGTCTTGTGGAGAGCAGGGGAGGAAATGGCCTATGACAAGAATAAGAATAGGAATACTAATGTCATTAGTACACATTATATATATATATATATATATAT
>JAOPHQ010000391.1:2500-12500 GCA_030340625.1 Merluccius polli
AGAGAGAGCGAGAGAGCGAGAGAGAGAGCGGACGCAACAGGGAAAAAGCGAAACAGGAAAAAGGCCTTTGGGGAGTTCCCTTTTGGAGCGCGGCCCGCATGCCGCACGCATCTCACTCACCCGCTCCCGAGCTCCTAGCTCGCCGTCTAGCTCCGAGGACGGACGCCACGCTTACAGCTCACCCGCCGTCTAGACGGACGGATGCCTGGCTAACCTCTGTGGCTAACTGCTCTCGAAGCTAGCGAACTGCTAACCTTGCTCACCGCCGCCTCTCAAACTAACCGCTTTCATATGCGGGAGAGTCTTCCTAAAAAATAAGCCCGCGCGCACGCGCACACGCACACACGCGCAGGCACACACGCAAACACACGCACACACACATACACACACAAACACACACACACGCGCGCAAACACACACACACACACACACACACAGGCACACTTCAACTGAGGTTCCCAGGGGAGCGATGCGCTCCTTAAACCGGGTTCATCCCATTACTCTAATCTAAGAGGAAGTAAGTGTCGGTTAGCAGTAAACCAGGTGGTCCGTTTGCAACGCTTCAGGCAAACAGCAAACAAACTCTTCAACAGCAACAAGGCCTTTCCCCGCCTCCCATCCCCTCCCCCTCCCCTCCCATCCCCTCCTCTCCCGCCCCCTCGCCTCCCCTCTATAAATTGAGTGGGCAGGATGTGGGACTGGTAGTTGGTTGTGGGGGAGAGAAGCAGTGATTTGGGTTTTAATGAAGTGCTGATGAATGGTCCAGAGGCCCCGGCGGCAATAACTCAAGAGCGCGGGCGGAGACACGCGCCTGGCAGGACCGCGAGCCACGCGGCGCTGCTTCACGACGGGACCGCCGCCGCCGCCGCTCCCTCACACTCCTCCCTTCCCGTTCTCTGGCTAAAACAGGCCGAGGAGGGGAGCAGCAAAAAAATACAAAAATAAAAAAAAACAACTAAATAAAAGAGTCACGGCCCTCGTCTGATCTCGGCTCAAATTTGCCAGAGCGGAATGGCGCCTTCGTCTGTTTCGCTCGGTTATTTTGCGCGTCCCCGCAGAGAGGGGGGGGGGTCTGTGTAGGCTTGCTTTTGGGTTCCTTTAGCGTTGGCAGAAGAAGAAGAAGAAAAAATACAAAAATAAAAGTGTGAGGGAGTGTAGTGTGTGTGTGTGTGTGTGTAAAAAGCAGCCATGCGGCTAAGAGACTCATTAACCGTTCAGAGGGATACATCTCAGCCAGTAGACGGCGTCGTAAAAAAAACCGCAGCCCTAAATGTCGGATTGCGGACCCCGGGCTTGTTCTGCAGTATGGAGAATATAGAAAAATCAAAAGCAGATTAGTGTTTATTGTGCCCCTTGAGTTATGACATATTTCATGCTACTTCCAGTTTTAAAAAAAAGACACGATATTGCTCTCAGTGCTGTACGCGTCAGCATCCCATATCTTTTAAATGCCTGGCCCCCGGGCAACTGACTCACTCGCTCACTCACTGTGTTCAGGATTAACATGCTCAAATCAAGTATAAACTTGATTTATAAGTATATATAGTGTATATAGCTGCATGTTCATTAAATAACTTTAAAAAGTGCTAACTTTCCGTGCAATAATTAAGTGAGATGTGAATGTTTATATTAATCTAGACGATTATGGCGGTCTATAATGTGTCTTAAAGAATCATTAAGCTAATGGTACAATTAAAAACGTCTGACAAAATTGTCTAGTTTATCTCTGTGAGAGAGTGCACACAGAGAGACAGACACAGACACACACACACACACTCTCATACACACACACACAGCTATCTGGCCATTTCTACTTTTTGAGTAATAAGGTACCATATGTCTCCTTCCTATAGATCTCCCTGCGGCCTTCCCCCCAGCCAGTCAGCCAGCGTTTGTCAGAGTTCACCTGTATGGGTTCCAGCTAACAAAGCTCTGCTGGAGCCGAGCTGCAAAAACGTTGTTTCCCCAACGCCGGCATCGCTCACGTTGGACCAAAACCAGAACAGTCCGGTCCACAGTCTGGTGTGGAGGAGAGACGCTGGGGAGGAGACGGGGCTCAGCAGACGGTTACACCGATGACGGAGTAATTATGCATGTTGGGAGCGGTATGGAAACCCTCCCTTTTTCTGTTGACTACATATAACTCATCACAGTTTTATAGGGCAGGCAGGCATACACACGCGGCGATATCCACACACACGCCGCCATATATATGCACACGCATGCATGCACGCATGCACGCATGTGTGCACATGCAAGCGCACACACACACGCACACACACACACGCACTACTTTGTCTAAAGGACAGATTGTTGAGCAGAAGGAGAGACAAGCTTTCCTCCAAAAAAACTTTGGCGGCCATTACTGTGCAATAATCCACATCTGCCCTGCATCTGCTTATCTGGTAATTAGTGAGATGCTGTGTTGCCGTTTCAAGCAAACTAAATGCTACTTACCCATAAAAACCGCTAAAGTGTCTCTCTGAATTCTAAACAGCCCAATCATCAATCAATCAATTATTTCACAACTCTGACAGTTATCTCAATTAATATCTAAGTAATAGGAAGTAATCAGTGGCCAGAAAACTGCTTCATGTTTAGTAACTGGATATAGCCGTTGTCGCAGCCTGTTGCAGCCTGATATTGGTGGTGGTGAGTTCTGTATGTCCGGCATTCAAACACCCAGATGGGCTTTCATGTCAGACACAGCAGTTATGTCACAGCAAAGATGAGCAAAAGGTGAAGAGAAGCAAGACTGACTCACTCAACAACCAGCCCACACACACGCACGCACACACACACACACACGCACACACGCGCGTGCACACACACACACACACACACACACACACACACACACACACACACACACACACACACACACACACACACACACACACACACACACACACGCACACACAGCCTCGCCCTCTCCCTCACTCACACAAACATAAAACTGGCAGTGCGTAGCTCTAGACACAATGTCACAATAAATGTGGAGAGATTCCACTCATTTCATTTCATGCATTTTGCTGCTCGACTCCCCGAGCCAGACGGTGACATTTTGAGTCCCTGAAACGTTAGCAGTTAGAACCAGTGTCTCATCGCTTGATATTCTGCGGAGGTTATTATTGCCTCCATCGAGGCAATAATAACTGAATGTTTGAAGCAGAAATTCAAAAATGTCAAAAATGAATGAATGTATTATTAAAAAAAAGAGGAAGGTCAAAAGACAAAAACAAACAAGCTCTCTCTCGCTCTCTACTGTCTCAAGGTGACATGTTTGGGGTATTTTATGTAGGACTTTGTGTTCATGCATGAAAGAGAGAGGGAGGCACACACACGCGGTGAGAAAACATGTAAAAGGATAGATAAATAGATAAAGACAAAGAACAAAGCATGGGGCCATGCCATTAACAGCAACAACAGCAACAACAGCAACAACGCGTGGGGTGGAGATATAAAATCCTGGTACTCCAAATTGGGAGTCACCAGACAGCCAATGGTGGATAATGTGCAATTAATATCTGTAAATGAAGCAATTAACTTTGTTTTGTTGTGGAAGGGAAACCATTTAGCCATGCATGCATGCACACACAAAAAAACAAGTGTGCACCCACCTCGTGCATAAAACCACTCACGCACACACACAAACACACACACACACACACACACGCGGACGGAAACTGTCACACACACTCACGCAGATAAACACAAACACTGATTCAGAGACAGAAAGGCTGGGGTGTGAATATAGCCCACAGCAGGTCTGTAATCAATGCTGACAACACACTGCTATCACAGAGCATTACTGCATAATACCAACACACACACACACACACACACACAGATAATAACAACGTGAAATGTCTGAGTGCTTTTCTCTCTCTCTCTCTCTCTCTCTCTCTCTCTCTCTCTCTCTCTCTCTCTCTCTCTCTCTCTCTCTCTCTCTCTCTCTCTCTCTCTCTCTCTCTCTCTGTCACACACACTCATACTCACGCATGTGTGTGCGTGTGTGTGCTGCGCGCACTAAACTACCATAATCTCTGCCGAGAGACAAACAGACGCGAGAGAGGCCAGACCTTGGGCACAAAGTAGGATGAAAGCCATTGGCCCCCCAATTATCCATGGTGGCTGGCTGCTCAGATGTCTAGCTTCCCGGAGCAGTCCATCAACCCACTGAGGGAACATCTTCAGGCTCGCAGGGGCAGGAGACATTTTTCAGCACAAGGGGAGACGGCGGGTCGTTCTATCGGAACGCCACACACACACACACACACACACACGCACACGCGATCCAAGAGGATGGATGTATACAGATCGACACGCGGCCAGATGTTATTCCTTCATTTTTCATGGAAAAGGCTTTCCAAAAATAGCCGAACCCTGGCAAGTCAGCGACAGCGGTGGATGTTTTTTTCGGTGTAGTTTGATGTCCCCTCTGAGGCCCCGACGAAGGATAGAGACGGCCACCGGAGACGCAAAAACAAAAAAAAACTAGATAAGAGACAACGCTCTTGGAATGCAAAAAACACAAAAAAATAAAAAAAACGCTACTTCAAATGCAAAAAAAAAACACGGCGGCGGTTATTTCACCTGCCTGACACCCTGAAATGTAATCCAAAAAGTTTGGCTTTAAAACACACAACACGACTTCATTCAACGGCTATGAGCTTTATGGGTAATCATAATTCACGGAGGTTATCGGCTCCTTTTCCGCCGCGGCCCAACGTTCGTTCAGCCCGCTGCTAAGCTATTCTGGCGCTGAACAGATCGCCGACGGACTCCTCTTCCCATCAAAAACTTTGGGAAGTTCATGTGGGTATACGGATGGCACCTAATCTCCCAATCAATAACAGGGGATTTAACTTCATACAAAAGAGAGAACGGCGCACGCATCTGCATTCACCGCCGACACCACCACCACCTCCACCACCACCACCACCGCCGCCGCCGCCGCCATCCACAGAGGAAGGGATCCTGAAGGGGTTTCCGCAGCGCTATCTTCCCCGCTCCACGTGTTCGTTACCGGTCGTGCTTTACTCCGTGTTCACCTTTCGTCTGTTAATCCACGCCTTTCATGCCAACAGGAATGGACGGATTAGAGCTGGGGAAGGCGTTCGCACGCTACACACAAACCGTCGGGCGTCTGACTATCCTCACTTCAACTCCCTGCCTCCCTCCGCACACACACACACACACGCACACGCACACTCAACACGGAAAGTGTCTGGTGGTGTGTCAGTGTCTTTAAGTGTGCATACGCTCACTAAAAGTGTGTGTTGGTGTGTGTGTGTGTGTGCGTGTGCGTGCGTGCACTCACTCTCAGGGACTTCTATGTAGGTGTAAAACGTGTGTGTGTGTGTGTGTGTGTGTGTGTGTGTGTGTGTGTGTGTGTGTGTGTGTGTGTGTGTGTGTGTGTGTGTGTGTGTGTGTGTGTGAAGGTGTGGGTGGTGCAGTGCGGAGCACCATGATGTACAATGAGCAGTCCACCACTTCCTCTAATCCCTTTTAAATGATCTGGTGCTCTGAAGAACACAGAGCAGATACAGACTGGGCTGGGCGGGTTACTGTATACATACAGTACACACACACACACACACACACACACACACTCACTCACTCACTCACTCACTCACTCACTCACTCACTCACTCACTCACTCACTCACTCACTCACTCACTCACTCACTCACTCACTCACTCACACACACACACACACACACACACACACACACACACACACACACACACACACACACACACACACACACACACACACACACACACACACACACACACACACACCAGACCCTCTAACTGTGCCTGACTCTGTTATATATACACACACACACGCACACTAATTACATTATTAAAATTTTAGTGGATGTAAAACTGTCCCGAGGGAGTCATCATAGCAATGGCCTCCATTTCCCTTTTTTTTCTTTCTTTTTTAATGGACACAGCTTAACGAGCCGCACACACACTTTAATTCTTACTGAACCTCTGCTAAAGGTGTCATTTCCATGAGTGCGATCTTTAGCAGATGATAGGTGATTAGACGGTCCACCATGTAATGTTCATTAAGGGTTCAGGTGGCTATAGGTAATGTCTTTATTAAAGCAGCAGTTTGAGTTAGAAAGGCTGTTAATGTAGTCATACAAAGTTATTCAAAATGAAACCGGCATGGAAAAAAAAAGTATGACAGCGGCACTTAAACGTACGAAAAAAAAGGTAAAGGGTTAAGCGTAGCTCCAAGACTACAAATTAAAAGTAGTAGATGTTTTTATATCATTTGCATATGGCAGCTAATGGTGTTTGGGACTGTTGTGGGCATGTTAATAAATATCCATTTGAAGCATGTTGATCTCCTTAGTGTGATAAAGACCTCATTTAGATATCCTTATTTTAAATTTAAAAAATTCTACAAACATGAACAGTACAAAGCTCGTACTCTTACTTACTTATTGTTACGAATACCAACCACCTGTGTACACACACACACACACACGCACACGCGCACACACACACACACACACACACACACATGCACACACACAAATATTGATCAGTGTAAACATTTCTTCAACCTGAACGTGTTTAGGGCATAACATGTTCCAGGGTATATAACATAAGGGTTGCTGTGTTGACCGTGAGTGCAGTGGGTCCGGTATCACCGAATTAGCCAACAGTGGAACATGCCAAAGACTTCTCTCCCTCACCCATGAATCTCACAATGAATGAATGAATGAATGAATGAATGAATGAACGAATGAACAAAAATTAAGTAATGAAAAAGTGACAACTTAAAGAGCGTGACTGTCTCAGACGGGAGAGAGAGAGGCCATTAGCATGGCGTGCATCACCGTGAGTCATGCTCCGGACGCGAGCGGGAGCGAGGATTCATTAACATTCCCGATGGCATCTGGAAGGGCGCCTATGGATTCAGCAGCCGATGATTGTGTTCTGCTGATTAAAGGTAATGGCGCCGGAATAGTCTGCTTCTTAGGAAACGGGATCGGGGGGGGGTGGAGGCGAGGTATGGATGTTGTAGGGATGGCGTTGCCCCTGGCAACTCCATATCTTAATTTGGTTGAAAAGGGCACGCGGTTGTTGTGCATAACATGATGAAAAGCGGTATTAATGGGCTGACTCTTCACTACAACATGGAGCTGGATGCTATAAGGCAAACCTTGACCTTATGGGCTCGATTCAATGTCGGCGGCTACTTCCTGAGTTGCAAGAACAGGAATGATATATATATATATATGTATATATATATATATATCAACGTGTGTCGACAGACCTTTACGAAATACTGTTACAAAAACATCTAGAAACACATGACCGTGAATGTAAATACGTGAAAAATAGCGCAACGCTATCGCCGTTGCCAAATGACGTGAACGGTTTAACAAATCCGTTTTTTTCTGTTTATTCAAAAAGGCCCCATTGTGGGATTTATAGCAGTAGTTTCCCCTCAATGACCTCATCAATTGGAGTCGTCCACACACACACGCACACACACACACACACACACACACACTCTGCTGGCCCGGTGGATCAGAGGCCCCTGCGTCGGCCTACCTATGCTGCTCTGGGGAAAAAGGCTGTATGTATGTATGTCAGCTAGGGACGCCGCGCTGAGGACAGCTGTGGAGCGCTTACTGCGATCTTTAACATTAGACCATTAGACCTAGATCTCGAACAAAACTAAAGCTTAGAAAGTCGGTTCATTATTAATTTTTGAAAGAAAAACATCAATAAAAAACGGATGACGGCTTGGCGCATATCCAGTGGCGATTTTAGTGTTTCAAAACGGGGCGCAATGGGCGTACGTAAAAATAAACGGCAAAAGTCAACAGGCTTTTTCAAAATGCGCAACACAAATCAACAGAGAAAAAAAAACCCATAAACGGACCGAGATCAAGTGCGAGATCCCTTACCGAGAGAAACTCAACAAGGAGCGCTACTTCAACACAAAAAAAAAGGAAATGAACGGGGGCTCGATCCGTACGAACACATCTCGACGAGCTGCCGCAAGTCGCATTTCCAGACGTGTTTTCCTGCCTTGTTTGCGGTGTGAAAAAAAACAAGGAAGACGACTCATAGCCTACCCGGTGACACGGCGGTTTATTATGACGACCGATCGCAATCAACACTACGAGACCGGGCGCACCCCTAGCGCCGATACACGGAAAATAACCAAATGGGTTTTATTTCTATAAAAAAAAAAAAAAACGACAAGTCATGTAATCGGTGTAAATGCCTGAACACCGCGTAACGCCGAGCACCGTCGGCGGCGAGCCTGACGTCGGCCGTGACACGTCGATGAACGCGACGTGAACGGCGCGGATGGAGGCCGCTTCGGCGGCGGGGGCCGACGCCATGAAAGTCCGCGACCATCGGCCCGGGCGCGAAATTACGAATCCCACTATGGCCACGCCAAGCACCGGCCCCACCCTGCTCCTGATTGGTTGAGCTGTGCTGTCGACTCTATCCTGATTTGTTCTACTGCGCCCAGCAAGCTAGAAGATTGTTTAATCTCAACGACCGCTCAGTTTACAAGTGTTGAAGATATAGTTACGGTTAGGGTTATGGTTAGGGTTTGGGTTAGGGTTAGGGTTAGGGTTATGGTTAGGAGGCGCAGTAAACAATGTTAGAGTCGAGAGCACAGCTCAACCAATCAGGAGCAGGGTGGGGCGGTGCTTGGCGTGGCCATAGTGGGAAAAACAACATCGCGGCCCGGGCGCAACAGGGACGGGCGCTCAAGTGCGGGGCCACAAAACGCTTACGAGAGCCCTCCGCCTGCGATGAAAAAGTAATGTCCTTTTCCGTTGTGTTTGACCTCCCTGCCTCCACCTTACATCTTGTTATATCTTCGCGCGGGCGGGATAAAAATAAAAATAAAAAGATACATTTCGGCCGTAAAAGTCCTTGACACGGCGACGCGAAAAAGAGCCGAGGCGGGCTATCGGGCCGGTTGTTAAATAGTTTAACGCACTCCGAAGAAATTTATTAACACATTGTCTCGGCGCGGGGCCGCGGCGGTTGACGGTGCGGCGGGGGGGGGGGGGGGGGGCTTTAAGGTGTGCAGTCCGACGCGGGGAGATGGAATTGGTTCGAGGAGAGATAACAGTTGTTAGCGATAGCGAAAGCCGAACCTGCTAACACGGACAGAGAGTCAGAGTGGCTGCAAGTGATCTAAAAGCCATTAACTCCTGTTGGGGCCGGGGGGAATGGACTCTGTGATGGCCTATTTCTGTAGGCTCCATATCTCATCAGTGGCTCTGCACCCTAGACTCTGTGATGTGTGATTTATTTGGCCTCTAAAAAAAAAAGAAAAAGAAAAGCGCGGGCGAGTTTGCGCGGTTGCACATGTGTGTGTGTGTGTGTGTGTGTGTTCGCGTTCGTATGTACGAGAATGTGTGTGTGTGTGTGTGTGCGTGTGTGTGCGCGTCCGCTAATGCGTGCTTTGGCAGGTGCGCACACGTGCACTCCATCACCCGAAGGCCTTGAGCTCGGTTGTCACGGAGACGGGGGACACAGGTGCTCCCAGCGCCCCCCCCCACCCGGAGGCCCCTTTGTGATGTCACGGCGCGAAACAGGAAGAGGAAATAAGATGCGCTACGGAAAAATCGGGCGCCTCGTCTTCGCCAGAACATCGTTACGGCGGCCGTTTGGGGGTCGGCGGATCGTGTTATGCTATGGAGCGATCTCACTGTATTACATCTTATTGATTTAGAAAGGCAAGTAAGTCAAGTATTATGTCCCCGGTCTTGCCAACAAACGTTCATATAGGTCATAGAGGGGGTTGACTTTTGCTGGCAGGTAAAAACGAGAGGCGTAAGCAGCCACTGTGGACTACTCAAGCTTGTGCTGAATGTCAGAGAAAAAAGGAAAAAAAAAGGCGAAGGCCAGCGGTGAACTTGGATCGAGATGGCTGTTAAATGATTCAGTTACAAAAGAAATGGGGCTCTTCTGCCCGTAGCTCCTTCAAC
>JAOPHQ010000391.1:15000-65809 GCA_030340625.1 Merluccius polli
TCTCTCCTCTCTCTCTCTCTCTCTCTCTCTCTCTCTCTCCCCCCTCTCTCTCCCCCCCCCCCTCTCTCCCCCCTCTCTCTCCCCCCTCTCTCTCTCTCCCTCTCTCTCTCCCTCTCTCTCTGTGAGTTGTGGGTCCGCTAACAGGCCGGTGCCATCGCTAACCACAAAGAATCACACAGAAGGCTCCATAAATCTCCCCCCCTTAACAGTCAGAACCGGGCCCAGATGGGCGCCCAGCCAACCGGCTTGCTTTATTCCTCATGATGGCTTCCTCTGCTGGAGGGAAGATGTGTGTGTGTGTGTGATCGAAAGAAAGTTTTATATATATATATACAGTATATATATATATATATATCAAAGTCGAGCGGTTGTAATTTGTGGCCAGACACTTAATAGATCCTGCGTTATGATTAAGTGCATGCATGTGTGTGTGTGTGTGCTGTATTTTGCTCTTGCGCGTTACGCTAACCGCCTCACAGTATATATCTCCCGTAACCATGGGAGACTGGACAGTTAGCCTTGTTAAAAGGATGAAGGCGGGGTGTTGGGGTGAATCATATACTTGGCCTCCTGTCATCGACGTGTCAAGCTCACCCCCAGGATCCACCCAATAGTAATCCTTGTCACTCAAATCCCACCATGCCCTGCTTCCTCCCCCTCCCCCGCCCCCCCCCCCCCCCCCCCTCCCCTCCACCCCCCCCGGGGTCTGATGCTGCAGCCACTATGTTAACAACCCCCGCCGGAGCCCCATGTGGTGGCTCGCCTTCTCGATGCCATGCATACCGTTTCTTTTTGTATATTTTTTTTTTTTCTTTTTCACATTTTCCCCCATTTATTCCCTTTTCCTTTCGGCCCCTGAGATTGACCTGTCAGACGGGGGGGGGGGGGGGTTCCTCGCGTCTGAAAAGCCCAGATGGCAACAGGCAGTGGGGGAGTGACAGAGAGCGCTCGGCGTACAAAGGCTGGAGCGGGGCCAGATGACATAAAACATAGCGGGGTGAGGACTCACATGGCGCTATGAGAACATCCAAGGGCCGGAGAGAGAGCTGTGTTCACGCACGGCTCAGATAAATCTCGCGGCGGACAGAGGGCGGAGGGGGGGGGGGGGGGGGGGGGCGAAAGGCCCCGACAAAGCGAGGAACATCGCCCGCGTACCGGAAAAGCGGCACGTTTCTGTCTCGGTATCTGCTATTAAAGTTGGTCTTCGGGAGGAAACGGAAAAGGCATCAATTCCATTTATGTGTGTGTGTGTGTGTTTGTGTGTGTGTGTGTGTGTGTCTGTGTTGCCGGTAACCATGACAGTAAAAGCATCTATATGTATGACGGTTTGGTAAAGGTTTTCCATTTTCATCAGTCGTGTTCCCTCTGCAGTATACGACAAACCGGATAGATGCATGGCTACTAGCAATAAGAGAGGGGGAGTGTGTGTGTGGGGGGGAGAGAGAGAGAGAGAGAGAGAGAGAGAGAGAGAGAGAGAGAGAGAGAACGAGAGGAGGAGCACAAGGGAGAATGAGAACAAGAGCGCGAGACAGAGATGGAAATGAAGAAAGGTTTCCAAGGTGTCACCTCACACGCACGGCGGCTTCCTATTCTCCTACCCCTAGAGACAAAGAGGACTCCACAGCCGGCGTCTCCCTTTGGCCTTTGGAGATATGATGAGATAAGAGAAAGGGCAGGACCACAGGGGCCGAGGCTGACAGGAAGCCCTGCAGATACACGGGGAGACCAAGTGTCTGGGAGCGTCGCCCTGTGCGCGGCTGCAGGTAAAAACTGGGCCAAAAAACGAGTCACATGGTACCGCATCCCGGGCCGCGAGAGTCGTCGCTTGTTACGACTGTAACAACGGGATTCGTAGAGCGCTTGGTTTTCGTCAGAGAGGAAGAAGCGTGTGATGGGTGTCAGGTCGTCGCTCCGAAATCAAAGGGTGGTAAAAAAAAGAGAAAACACGCCGAACATCTGGAGTAGTGAACACCCAAGTGACTTGAATTAGCATCGTGTACATCTCACTAGCAGCGGCACACACACAGCTCTTCTTGTTTTTGTTTTTTCCACTCCCGCGGAGGACAATTACAGACCAAAGTACGGGAGAACAGGCAGAAGACGGGAACTAGAGATAGAGCGACAGAGGAACAAGGCGCCGAGAGGAGGGCCAAAAACATAGCATAAGAAGGAAGCCTTCTTACCTTCTTGATAGCAGAGTGAACCTGGCAATTCAAGACAATACAACAAAGGCAGGAAGGGAGGCGGGGAGAAAAAAAAAAGAGGAGAAGCTGAGAATAAACGGAGAGAGAGCGGAGGTGAGATATGAAAGAGACACACAGGGAACTTAATAACTTCTATTTCTGCCAACAAAGCCCAGATTGCACGCAACACACGCACGCACGCACGTGTGCGCACACACACACACACACACACACACACACACACACACACGCGTAGAGAGGACTTACTGGTCTATCGGCAAACAAATAATATAAATCTGAAGATTTCTGTGGGCGTGCCAACATTTCGATACCTGCGATCGGACCAATCTCTTATGTGTTTTTGCGGCTCAGACTTCAAAGACGCCGGGGTTATATTATATTGTATTCTACATTCAGCCCTACACGCGTTTTGTTTCTCTCCATATCACCATACAAGGACAAGCGCGTTGCCGTGCTTAATAACGTGTCGGCGGCGGCTTCAGAAGGGGAATATGGATTTCACGTTGGCTTCAGTCATCGCGTTACCACATGCGGTATTTCTGGTTCCAACACATTCGTCTGTATGCCGTGCCACCAGACAGTGACTGCGGTCTTCCCCCTGAAAAAAAAAAAACACACCGCCGACAACATGATTCAGACAAACTACTCCCAACACGATCCAGACAAGAGCTGTCCGGCTAATCTCTCCGGCGAGTGTTCGACTCCAGATAAACTTCAGTGAAACAAAAATCAACAGAACGCTCGGCCAATGTGAACATGTCGTCGGCTCGTTCTGGATGTTAATCAAAACACACACACACACACACTGCCGCCGTTTAGATTAAGCGAATCGTTCCTGTTCACTCTCTTACAAAGTCTGGTAACAGAAAGAAATGTTTCAGCATAAAGAGTACAGTAGAAGGGGCTCCTGGGGCCTTGTTTGGTATGTTGCTACCGTTTAGGGGAATGGCTCCGAGTGACTGTGAAGCATAGAGACACACAGGGACCGCGATGGCTGAATCCTATGGGGGAGCAAATCTTGTAGCGTCGCATTACACCTCTTCTGTATCCATACATCCGTGCCTTCCCCAGGGGCCGAGGGCTAGGCTAATTTAAGAAGCGTGGGCCCCTGTCAGCTGTCATCAAACCCACACACACACACACACACACACACACACACACACACTTGCACGCACACACACATGCACCCAGACACAGAAACACATATGTAAACACATACATACAGGCGCATATATAAGTGGCATGCGTGCACGCGGACACCCGCGCGCACACCCGCGCGCACACGCATTTATCCTCAAAGACAAATACCACACTGATATCCACGAGCACACTCGCTACACATAGCTAATTCCAGAAACGTGGGCAACTGTCTGCAGTCTTTATCCATGAGTACACAGACATCCGACATGTTACACAACCTGTCAGTCCACAACAGCCACAAGGCAACGGAAAACAAAAGAGACACAGGAAAATGCGAAAAAATATACGATTGTCACGCTAGCAACATACTAAAGACCTTGAGTGGTGTGTGTATATATAGATATCTATATAGATATATAGATATCTATATATATATATATAGAGAGAGAGAGAGAGAGAGAGAGAGAGAGAGAGAGAGAGAGAGAGAACCTATAAAAATTATAGAAAAAGTTAAAATTAATATTTTGCTTCCAAATCAAATCGAGGCGACTTCCTCTCAAGTCGGACACAAAAGAGGTGCGATAGGACCGTCCACGTTGGCACACTGTCCGCACGATCTAACCAAACCCCGAAGAACCAAATCACATCGCTCTCGCGCTTCGTTCCGGCCTAATATCCTGTTTTACTTGGAAATACCGAAAACATCATATTACGGAAGTGAGATAAGCTCTCTAAGCCTTTTCATGTTGCCTCCGAGTGAGCCAAAAAGGATGGAAGTGCGCCGCACACACACACACACACACACACACACACACACACACACACACACACACACACATACGCGCAGACGCACACAAACACGCTCCTATCTTCGTCTGGTTTTCCTCCACATCTACCGCCTACATCTCGGGGTCCTCTCTGAACCACATACATGACATTGAAAGCGCCAGACAAGCAGGCACTTAGTTTCCTTTGGTGTTCAAAGATGATCGGATCCAGGTGCTCAGAGATGAAATGGGGCCCCTGGAAGCGGAGACATGCTAATGATAGCCTCTGGGGGCCACTGTGGCCCCGTCCATCTGTACACGTAAAAGATCTCCACATCTGCCTCTTAAAGGGCCGCCAGCAATTTGGTGTCACCTCACTCAAGGGTGGCGGATGAAAAAAGAATAGTGCTGTTGAAAATCACTGAACGAATCATACCGGTTCCTTCATCAAATTGGTTATTATTCAAATACTTCGGTGAGAAGCATCAATGCGATCGCTGCCGTCGTCGTAAAGTCCCTATAATGTTGCATTGACGCTGATCCTTCTCAGAGGTAGGGATATTCCTCAAGCATGCTACACATTTACATTTCATCGTCGGTGCGTACCCACAATCCCCCATTGGCTGTTATGAAACAACTAAGGGGTTTAGCGTTGAAATGCATTAGCATTTTAGAATACATTAGAGCAGCCTGTGGGACCTGTGGTAACATTGATTATAAGCAACCGCATGCATTTCGATGTTGGACTGCCTGTGTGATACACACACACACACACACACACACACACACACACACTTCACTCTGCCCAACCCCCTTCATACACACGCACACACACACACATGCAAATGTATGCACGTGCTCACACATGCACACACACGCACACACACACTCACACACACACACCTTGTCTCGCTGAAGCACAGCCTCAACCCCCTGCTGGGTAGCAGGTGTCATAATGTGATTTTCCCTCCCCCCAATGCATGTTAATACACAAACATACACAGACTCACTCTGACAGAAACACACTCACACACACAGTTAACACTTACACACACACACATACACACACGCGCACACATTTTGTTCCAATGACAGAATGGTAAAGCAGAGGTGACAGCCTGGTTCTACGCCATCTTCAGCAAATGTAGCACTAATTGCCCCACCCTACTGCTAGAGAGCAGCAGGAAGTCCATATGGAGCACCAAGATGGAGTCATCACCATCTTGGGCCCGCTCTTTAACAACGTGTCCGTGCCTTCCCTGAGCATTATGGGTAAGATAATAAATGAACAAATGACAAACCGCAAAAAAAGGGAGAAAAAGAAATAATTACTAAATCAGTGTCTTTGTGAGGATCGGCATGTGGGCGCGTAAAAAGGCACAGAAGCCGGCGTTCTGTCACAGCCGATCGGAGGGATGGGCACAGATTTTAGCGCCAACTCGTGACCTCGTGGTTTGAGTGACAGGCCAGGCAGGGCTCCAATTCACACATGCAAAAATCACACACACACACACACACACACACACACACACACACACACGCGCGTAAAACGCATCCGCCAATCTGACATTCTGGAAAAAAATCTTTTAAAAAATGTACCATTAGCTAAATCTCTTGTGACTTATAGTATATTCTCTCCCATTATACTCGACCTACGAGGCTATTTCCTTCTCATGTTAGCCTGTCATCATGAGCATTGTATTGTCTGAGAGAGTGGGTCTAAGTGGGGCCTTTTCAGGGGTATTTCCCTGTGCCTTCGTAGAAGAATGGATTGGATATTCATATCACATTTCAGTTTTCTATCGCTGAGCAAACACGAGTTTGAATCCCCATCCCCATCTCACCCTGCATGCACAGGCGTACCTACGTGCCCGGGCACACACACACACACACACACACACAAACACACACAGTGGTATATGCACGCACACGCACACACACACACACACACACACACACAAAGAAGCACTTCCTTCACTGACCCAAACTAGGTAAGAGTCAAGCACATTCCTGCTCCCAGCAATTTCCTCCATCTTCCTCCCTACAGACAGGATCCCATTACAAGCGCCTGGTTCTTATCTCTCCGAGAAGCGGCCGCCAACATATTAATACATGCTGCAAAGGAAATTACAGAAATAAAACCTCAAGTCTCTTCCCATATGGAAACAAAAAAAACGACTTTTTTCGTGGGGGCCGGCTTCTTTGCTCCTTTGTGACTGCTCTAAAAAGGCAAGCTTTAACAGAACCGTTAGATGACTGCCCAGGGAGAACAGGAGCAGCAATTTCGCTAAAGGAATTGGCAGGCAGGCAGCAGGCTTCTTTAATTGGACGCTGACTGACCCATACTGTGATTATTGGCAATTATGTGTCAATTAGCAATGTGCTGATGTCACCGGGATGTAAAAAGGCAAAGCAATCAGTAGCCGGTGGTGCGGAAACGCTAGCCCATACTAATGAACTCATCCTCCGTCCAAACCACTGCAGATCCCAGGTCCATAAGATTACTTTGTTGTGGTGTGTGTGTGTGTGTGTGTGTGTGTGTGTGTGTGTGTGTGTGTGTGTGTGTGTGTGCAATGCTTGGACCAGTAACTGATATCCAATGGGGATACTGTACTACTTTCAGAGGAACAGACCTGTCAACATTGCTCCATGTCCACAGCACTCAGAGGTTCCTGGGGGCCCTCCTCGTTCTAGTGCAGCACTGCCACCGCTTCAGGGACGACCTTGAACACTTGACCTCTTTAGCTATACTCCCCCCCACCAGCAAGGTGTCCTATTTACCGAGAATATGTTGAATACGGGAAAGCGGTCTATTGTAAGTTGGGCTAGACGTACGGCCAGGCTGTGAGACAAGATTCATAATTAAATAGAAATGGTTTGTGAACACAGCAGCACACATCAAATCAAGTATGGATGGGTATGGAATATGACCATAGCACTATTGACCACTAAAACTGTTGATGCATTGCAGTTAATAATAAGGACTACAATATTGTTATGAATGCTATTGATCTGCATGAGGTAATCACACGGTGGGGATTGGGTTGAGAATACATTGTGGTTTTAAAACTGGTTTCTTTCCTAGTTCTGATTTGTAAACACCAACACGTCTGCAAACGTGATATTATTTTATCAGAGCTTATCTCAGGACTGCAGCTGTGCCTGGCGAGACGGTCTTTAAGTCCATCAGTTGGATAGATGTGGTCAGTGATTGAAATAGAATTACCGGTAGACTCAAGCCTTTTTTTTGGAATGGCATAATGCGTGTTGTTTTTGAATTCTGAGGAGGAGACTCAAGATCAATTCTCGTCTCGCTAGTGATATCTGAAAGTTTCATCGGCATATCCAACGAAGATTAAGGGACTTCAGAGTGTTTCCCGCAAGATACAGCGTCAGTGGAGCTTTTAAAGTGTTTGTTTCCCCATGTCAAGGAATCCTGCGTGTCAGTTTGTGTTTGTCATACAATGATTTTGGCCCTAATGCGTTTAAATATATACACAGCAACACCGACACCGGTGTACACAGTCTTAAGTGGAAATAATTACACCATAAACTGCTCGAGGGAACGCTTGCTCCAAAATCCCCAAACAAATCATTGATCGCCAGTTGCTTATTGACACCACAACCCCCCCCCCCCCCCCCAACACTTAATTCTCAGCGCTACTGCTCAAGTTTAGAGGCCACTTTTTAATCTCATAACTAATTGATGAAATCGACAAACTCATTGGGCATACGGGTTACCGATCAATACATACCTGTAAATAAAGTCCAAAAAAAAGAGAAAAACAACAGAACTTTGGGATTGATTGGTTCTGGTTGGTTTCCAGGGTACTATGCCACGTTTAATCAATCCATGCCATGTTTACAATCCCCTATTTCACAAACTAATTCTTGGATGCGGGGGGGCCCTTCGGTAGCCCTGTTAAGACACTCAAAAAAACTTTTGAACAGATACATTAAAACATGACAAATCGTCATATTATCCACCGCGCCGCACCTAATCCATCACACTCGCACTCTCCTCGCAAATGAACAGGGGCCTGCGACATCTGTCGCCCCACTCCGGCGCCGCCGACGCCCCCCTCCCATCCACTTTTTGCCATGATCCATGATATGATCACAGCGCTCATATGTCCTGACTGCTTCACTATCAATCTTTAAAGCCGAGGGAAGACAGAGATAGAGGTAAAGAGAGAGGTAGAGCGGTAGAGAGAGAGAGATAGAGAGAGAGACAGAGAGACAGAGTCAGAGAGAGAGAGAGAGACAGAGCTGCTTCTTGTTTACTTCTTGTCCATTTCTTCGCCGTCGTCTTCGTCTTTTGAAGCAGTGTGACCATCCATCATGATTTTTCCCAGCCGAGGCAGCGGTGAGATGCTTATCAAAGGAAGCACATTTTCAAAGCATTACCTGTGAGCCTCAATTGATTGAGAACATGTGCAGAAACGCAAGTCACCCTCAACACTTTGAGCTGTCAATACGAGAGATGGAGGAGGGGGGAGGGGGGAGGGGGGGGTATCCTCTTTCAGCCAATCATTGACAGGTGTCCGAAAGCCTTTTTCAAAGCAAGCTGAGGTTTCTTGTATCTATAAACATGCATGCATGTGCTCTCAATTATGCACACAAACACATATCAAGCCCCCTCGCACACGCACGCACGCACACACGCGTGTGCGCGACCTTGTCAGGAGCCATCAGCGTCAGACGACTGCAGCTTTACACATCTGCACCTCGGGCGCCGCATCCGGGGACCGCGTAGGTTGGGGGCGGAGGGCGCGCGTCGAGCACTTTTCATAAGTGCTAAAACGGCAGCGTATTTTGGGGCCGGTTCAGACAGCCGGGGGAGCGGGGGGGGGGGGGGGGGGGGGGGGGGGGGGGGGGGGGGTGCGGCGGGGGGGGGCGGGGTGCGGCGAGTGGGGGGGAGGTGAATTATTAAACTCAGATTGGAGTTAAGGAGTTACCGCCTGGCCCACTGAAACAACCCACCGGTGGCTGTGACCGTACCCAGGTGGGCCGTTAAGGATTTAATGGGCGCCATTTTATCAGCTTAATAATGTTGTCTATTAACCGACACGCGGGGACTTTTCAACTCTCTGTTTGCTTACATCCTTGGTACATATATACATGCGCACACACACACGCACGCACACACACACAAAGCTGTTCTCCCCGTCATTGTCCGTGTTTAGCACGCCACGGCCAAGGGCACGCCCGCCAGAATAACACGACCATAAAACAGACACAATGAAATGTATTTTTTCCTGAAGTCAAGAGAAATACGTCAAATTCAGAACAGGAAACAAAATGCTACTTGGATGGATGAAATCCCACTTTCCTCCTCCCCTGGTCTGAAAGTCGGAGAGGAAAACCCTAAAGAGCAACGCGAGGAACAAACTAATCCCCCGATCATTCACACAAATACACAGAAATACACAAATACACAGAAATAGGGGAAAAAGGGGAAGAGACCCGTGGAAAATAAACACCCGGTGCGGACCGGAAAATCCCACAGACCTTTACAAAATAACCCGACAAAAATAAATACAAGCAAGAATTACTGACACGCAGGCATATCAACAGGCGCCGTTTCCGCTCCCCCTCCAAGACTTGTTTGCTGTTCAATTAAGAGTTAAAGACGAGTAAAGTCCTGCCACTCGGAAACAAAAGAGAGCCACGCCCCGCTGGTCGGACTCGGCTTCAGTCTGAGACTCCTTGCGTTTCTGTGATCGGTAATTAGCGCAAAGCGGACGAGATTTACGCAGGTCGGGGCAGGATGTCCTAATGACACAGTGCCTCCATCATAGCTCCCATAAAGTTGAGATAATACCTAACTGATGCTTTATCACATAGGGGGGGGGGGGGGATGGCAGGGAGCCGTCTGGACCTAAAACACACCCGTCTAGTAACGTGATGACTCACTCAAATGGAGAAATTAGGCCTACCCAAGACCTCCGTGGGAGGAGATCAAAAGGGGGCTTGTGTTTCGTCCGGCGGGAAGCGAATGGTAAAGCCGTTTCGGGAATACAGACGCGGACTTTCTTTTTTCCGGAAACACGTTCGAGTTACAGAGTTACCGTTAAAGCAAATGCCAGATTGCGCACGCACGCACGCACACACACGCACACACGCACACACGCACGCACACAGCACAGAGTTTATTAGTGATTGAGACGACAGGATATCTTTACTGGGTGGATATTATTTATTTATCTGTTCCCCAGCTGTGCCAAATGAGCTGGCCCTCACTCAGATGTGTGTGTCAATCAGTTGAGTGGGTGTTTAACAATGCGTGGCGCTCTTCATCAAAGGGCCTGCCAGTCAAGCGGAGGCCCGGCGGAGGCCAAGCGCGGCCAGGAATACCCGATATAAAAATAAAGACGGGAAAAAAAAAAAACAGCGTATAAAAAGTGTGTGTGGTTGCCAATGGGGGGGCGGGGGGGGGGGGGCGCACCCAGCACGTTGCAGTGTTTTTTGTATAGATAGCGGGTGCCATTGTGGTTGCTGGTTTGACTTGTGTGTGTGTGTGTGTGTTTTTCAGAGAGAGAGAGAGAGAGAGAGAGAGACAGAGAGAGAGAGAGACACAGAGAGAGACAGACACAGAGAGAGAGAGACAGAGAGAGAGACAGACAGAGAGAGAGAGAGACAGAGAGAGAGACAGACACAGCGAGAGAGAGAGAGAGACAGACAGAGAGAGAGACAGAGACAGAGAGACAGACAGACAGATACAGGGAGAGAGAGAGAGAGAGAGAGAGAGAGAGAGAGACAGAGAGAGAGAGACAGAGACAGAGACAGAGAGACAGAGACAGAGAGACAGAGACAGAAAGAGAGAGACAGAGAGAGAGCAGAACAAGGTATTTCATGAAGTGCCATCTGGTTGAATGCAGAGCCATTACGCCACCACAGATCAACCTTCACATCAACCTTACATGCCTGACCCCCCCCCACCCCACCCCAACCTCCTCACACTCAGACACACCCACAGCCACTCACTCTGACTCACTCACTGCATCAAAACATCTTTCCTCACATCACCCGGGGATACAGGAGCGATGAATAAAACACGTGCGCACACGCGCGCACACACACACGCAGACGCACACTCGCGCACACACGCACACACAGATTAAAGACTACATTTTCGACCTCCTCATTAGTACAACTGAGGATGTAGTCAGATAAAGATCTTCCCTTTTTTTCCCAGTGCTCGTTCCCTTTCTTCATCTCTGTACCGCCGCACAAATGAGTCCTAATCCCCTTTCCGACAGCGCATCACACAACCAAAAAAGGACATAGGCTCCAATCCCACTTGAAGGGTTAACACGAAATCTGACTAGCAACTACCTTTTCTTTTTTGTGTTCGTTGTTAGGGATTTTCCCGTTATCTCGTGTCTGTGATGGGCTCCCGGCGGCGGCGGCGTTGTCACCGTACGTTCATACGGGATTTAAATGATGATGGCGCGACTTCACACTTAGCGACGGCTGATTCAGGATTAATCCAACGGCCGTATATTACCCAGAGTCTCCTTGGCGCCGGCGCCGGCTACGATACATATTTATGAACCCACCTGTCAAGAGAGGCTAAGATCAATTTATTTGCCATCATGTCAGCCGTCAAAAACGTAACGTGTTTACTGTACGCTGTAAATCACGCCGGTATGAAAATCATTCGTCGTTGTTTTTCTCTCGACACACGCGCGCACGCACGCACGCACGCCGCCGTGTGTATTTACAGAACCGCTCTGGATTTCTACCGCGCTGCCGTGTTTTCCATCGGCTCTTTTCTTTTGCTTACTTTGTGTCCAAAAATACAATCAGAAGAGGAAGCCAAAGCTAAGCTCACCCTGACCCCTCGTGTTTCCAGGAAGGACGCTGGCGGCTCCAACAACCGCCCACTGTAAGCGGCGGCCGCCAGGTCAGTGGCTGCTGGGAGTCAAGATGGCGTCCTCCCTTCTCCCGTTACCCTGTGTGTGTGCGCAATCAATACTTAATTACCTCTGAAAACGCTCTCTGCTTATTGAGCTAGAGGCCCGGACACCCCGGTGGGCTCCTGAGAAATGTGGCTTGGCGGGGGGGGGAGGGTTTTGGCGTCGCACCAGGTCGAAAAACTGTTGTCCCCATTACCGCTACCTAGAATTGCGTTGCGGTGTTTCGTCGCCAAACTTTTAAAACACACACACACACACACACACACAGACACACACACACGCTTCCTATCATTCGCCTCCCCTCATGAAGCCCCAATCTTTAATAAGAGATTACATTTATGGTGAGACAAAGGGCAGGCGACTGGTGAAATATGTGCACAAGTTCTGAACCTGGGAGAGGCAGTGGTACTAAGTCATTAATAATGGGACAGGCCCCGGGCCCCGGGCCCCGGGCCCAAGCCCTTAGCTTTCTGCCTCTACTCATTTCCTTTCCACACATCAAAGCTGTGTGTGTGTGTGTCTGTGATAGTGTCTGTGTGTGTGCCTGTGATAGTGTCTGTGTGAGTGTGTGTGCATGTGTGTGTGTGCGTGCGTGCGTGCGTGCGTGCGTGATGAAGTGTGTGTGTGTGTGTGTGTGTGTGTGTGATGAAGTGCCTGTGTGTGTGCGCACGTGATGAAGTATGTGTGTGTGTGTGTGCGCGTGTGTGTGTGCATGATGAAGTGTCTGTGCGTGCGTGTGCGCACTATGAGAAACAGCCTGTGGAGAAGCCAACTCATATTAAATGGGAAAAGAAGCAGCTTCCGCCGTCATCATTTCAGCCCTATTAAAACTCTTGTCTTCGGTTCCTCCAGAGACGCGGCACTCACGGCCCACTCTGGGCCGCAAAGCAAACGCCGGGCGCCGCTCGCGAGGAAAAACATATACAAGAAATACCTGAGAGAAGAAAACGAAAAAAAAAACGGTTCCATGCTCAGTGGTTAACTTCATTTTCGATATGTTTTGACGTGAGATTAGGGGGATTTGCTAAATAAACACACTGTGAAACGGGGGAAAACACTGTAGCGCAGGCTGTGTTTGCGCAGCGGGATCAGAAACTAGGATTGATACTTGTATCCGTTTGGCTTTTGGACAAACATTCTTTCGTTTTTTCGTGCGACTCACGATGGCGAATGACAGTAAAAAGAAATGTAAAAAAATGAGGAGCTTGATGCGTCTGCCTTCTTACCCCTCCTCCTCCTCCTCCTCCTCTACAGTCAGACTCGCCCCCCAAAACCCCCCTGACAGCCTTCCCGCATGGACCCCCACCACACCCCCCCCTCCTGGTCCAGGACTTAAGGGGGCTTAAGAGTCAAATCAAATCATTCTGGGCCTAACTCGGAACACATCTCGTTATTCAAGTTGTAAATGAAGCCCTTTGTTCGACGCCAGACCGCCAAATTCAACCGTCACTCTCCACCCGGTCGACTCTACCTTTGGCGAGCTACACCAAGTCCACCGTGTCATTGTAAACACAAAAAATCCTGTTTTCCTTTTTTTTTTTTTATGATTGTTTTTTTTTTTTCTCACTGCCGGCAAAGACCCAGCAATTTGTTATTGCTGCGTGAACTGGTTGAAAACCGTGTGGGGGGGGGGGGGGGGGGCGGACAGGATGAGGAGGGGGGGGGGGGGGGGGGGGGGGGGGGGTATAATACGGGCAGGGAGGGACGACTGAGGAAGAAAACAAGTGATTTATACCAGACGTGAAGGATCAAGAAGGAGAGTTTTAAGGGAGGGGGAGACGGCTGAAGAGGAGAAGGGAGGGAGGGAGGGAGGGAACTTGCGCTGAGTTTTAATTAAAAAAATGTCTAAAAAAGAAGAAGACAAAAAATGACCAAATAAATAAGGAGTTGAAAGTCAGGGAGACGGTTATTTGGTCTGGCACCATGGCTGACAGCCGGGAGTAGGGTGGGTGGGTGGATATAGAGGAGACTGGACTGACCGAGGAGGAGGAGGAGGCGGGTTGGAAGTACAGAAACCCTGGGACCCGGGGAAGCTTTTCAGCGCTATCAAACCGGCCTCGACAATCAATGCCTTCTGCTTTCGCCTCGCCACCTCCGTCCAGAGATATCAAGAGAGGCCCTCCCCTCCGTTCTTCATGCTGACTGAACAACTGTCACCCAATCTCTGGGACAGGTGATAATGAACGGAAAAATGGCTCTGAGAGTGGTGGAAATAGGGAAAAAAAACACCCTTTTCACACCGGCAGCCATGTGTGGCCGCTGGGTCAGTGCGCCCAATCAATTACTACCGTAGCCACTTTCCAAGCGTGTCGCATTGTGGGGACTGGTGTGTTTGTGTTACCATCTAGCTTCTGTGTTTGGCTGTGTGTGTGCGTGTGTGTGTGTGTGTCTGTGTGTGTCTGTGTGTGTGTGAAGTGTGTGTATTCAAGGGAACAATGCGTTGGTAAAACGATGAGTCACACGCTCGGTGTGTTCAAGTGCACTGCGGGTCACTAGTAACGTGTTTTTCATGTCATTGTGACCGAATGGCACGGCTTCAAACTGTAATTTGGACGGATAAGGATCCGGCTCTCCTCTGGTCACATTGATGCCCACCTGCTCTCGATAGGAACCCGGTGCCAAGCCGGACTCTCCAGAAAAACACACGCACGTGCACATCACCGACAGCATCTCGGTAGAAGACCCTCTGGGTGCGGGAACACGCTTAAGGTCACGCTAAGGAACAGAAAGGGCCTTTCCGATCGACGATATAGAAAGGCAACGCAAAAGATGAGAAGCGCACAAGCGTGATATTGTGCATATTCTTTCGCCCTCGCCATACATTTCCTCCCACAGAGATGGTGGAGAACAATCTGCACCAGCAGCCCTGCAACCTGTATGCACCATCTGGCCTCCCCCAGGCTCAGATGTCTCTAGGGTAAGACGAGCTCTGGGGGGACACTGCGTTTTTGTGTGTGCGTGTGTGTGTGTGTGTGTGTGTGTGTGCGAGCTTGAGCGAGAGAGACAGCGAAACAGAGAGTGAGAGAGAGAGAGAGTGAGAGAGAGAAAGTGATAGTGCTGATTCCTCCGAACTGAAGCTGTGCTGTAGTCACAGGGCCCCGGGTTCGAGGTAGGTGCATTTCCCTCGCGCGACTAAACATGGACTTTTTAGAGCCGCAGCTTCGCCATCGTGATCTCGTTGCAAAATATCGACTTCTTCTTCTCGCTATTTTCGTACGCGGTGTCTCGTTGTGTGTCATATTCGGTAACAAGGAGACAACCGCGCGCGGAGACATCCCAGAGACGTTTGGGCGGCGGCGGCGTCTCTTGAAAAGCGCACACCCCGATTCTTTACAAATTTCCATAATGTCACCGACCGACCCCCCCGACCTCCATCATGGGCCCTAATGGCACCGACACAATACTGACAACGCGGGGAACCAGAACATACAAAAACACACCGAGGCTATAAAAAAATGTCAAATTACACCGCACGTCAGGGGGTCCGGGGCCCCTGTGGCAATGCATTTGGCCATACTACGCTTATAAACACAGGTGGGAATCCACACACACACACACACACACACACACACACACACACACACACACACACACACACACACACACACACACACACACACACACACACACACACACACATCCCCCACCGAGATCATACCCAGCGAGTCTTTTTTTTCCGTTTTTCCTTCTCTCTGCTTCCCTCTGTTCTCTTTTCAATCCTTTTGAAATGAGAGAGGGGAGAGAGCAGCGGCGAGCCCCCCATACACATCCATTACACTCTCTGCAGTACCCTGTTTCTTCCCAGGCTGCCTCCCCTGCATGGAGGGTCACACGCACACGCACACACGCACACAACTATGCACGCACGCGCACACGCACACGAATTACATACACATCAGACACGTCTGCCTGCTGCTTATGCATGCAAAAAAAAGGACTGGAAATGTGGAACAAACACACACGCATAGAGACATTATGTAAATACAAACACATGTAAGTAATAATACGCAAAACACACACACACACACGCAAGCACAGACAAGCTTTATTTCTGTTCCAACAACCGACACAAACAAGTCGAGGCAAATTAGTGGAAGTACTTTTCATACTCTCTCCAAGTAGGTTTCGACACCGTGACCTTTTCAACCCTCCAGTATGGATATTTGAACCTGGGGGTCCGGCCGTCCCTTTAAGGTATCTTTAACCTAACCATCAAAAGATCATTACCATATGATCGCACGCATGTTGTGAACCCCTCCCGTATGTCAAGTTGTTGTCCTCTGTTGATATTCATGTTTCGTCTACGGCGCGACGGCTGTTTTCATCGTAACCCCGCTTCACGTTTGAACTCGGGGGCGGCGAGAACGCTTCGCTTGCACACGTCGTCTGCTTTAAACAGCCGATCCTCCGGTAGCGGTTACCGCACATTAACGACCTCGCTCTTCTTATCGTTTGTTTTTTTCGATTATCTTTGTTGCGCGCGTGTGTGCGCGTGAAATAATGGGAGGAGGTCCGGTTCAACCGTAGATCTACGCGACATCTTATTACCAGATGGGAGGCCTCTTAGCTGTAAAAAACGTGCCTCCCTTTTCTTAACTCCGCGACCTCCGACATCCTCCTCCTCCTCCTTCTCCTCCTCCACGTCTCTAATCTTTTCATCTTGTTTTCTTCCCTACATCCCTTTTTTATGACTTTCGTTCAGTCATATCATTTCATCATCCCCCCCCCCCCCCCCCCCCCCCCCTTCCCCCACCCCACCGCCGCCGCCGCCACTACCTTCCTCCCTCCCTCCCTCCCTCCCTCCCCTCCCCCCTCTCCTCCATTACGGGTCCGGGGCTGTTGAATGAGTGGGCTTATCTTTGGGTCTAATTGGTTTAAGGGCAAACCGAAATAAGCGAGGTCTCTGTTCCGCCGGGGGAGAATCGCCGCCTCTGTCGGGAGGAGAACCGGCCACAGGCTGCCGGGAGGACAGGCTGGAGGGGGATGGGGAGGATGGGAGGGATGGGAGGGGGGAGTGGTGTTTGAGGTGGTGGTGGTGGTGGTGGTGGCGGCGGTGGTGCAAACGGCCAAATTCAAAATGGACAGGCAAATGAGACGGAGCGCTAGAGAGAGAGAGAGCGCGTGGTAGAGGGTAAAAAAGGAGAGAGCTATTGAAATGAAAGCGTACGCATTTGCGAGAGCGAGAGTGTAAAAAGGAGCGGCGCACGAGAGCGAGTGAAAAGGACAGAGTAATGGAGAGCAAAATGAAAGAGAGGAGTCGTCGTAGTCGTAGTAGTAGAGAGAACAAGGGAGCGAGAGAGTAAAAGGGAGAGAGGCGGACGGTTAAAAAAAAAAAAAGCGAAAGCGGGGAAGAGAGAGCGGGAGTGAGAACGACGGAGAGCAACGACGGAGAGAGAGAGAGAGCGAGAGAGAGAGAGAGAAAGACAAACGAGAGATGTAGAGATTATGGAAGCAGCGAATTATGAGTGGGGGCAGAGAGCTGGAACAGAGAGCGAGTAAAAGATGGAGGCGATAAGGAGCAGCAGAAAAAAGGTAGGGAGGGTGAGAGGTTAAAATGCAGAGAGAGAGAGAGAGAGAGAGAGAGAGAGAGAGAGAGAGAGAGAGAGAGAGAGAGAGAGAGAGAGAGAGAGAGAGAGAGAGATGCAATGCATCTTCTAATGGCATGTAAATCCTCCTTTCCTCTATCTCAGCTCTTTGCCGTAACCCGGGCTATTGCTCCACTCTGTCAGACAGACTGTCTGGGAGTACATTTCCAGTTAAGGATAATATGAAACCTACTTAATATGCACTGTATTTTATTTTATTTTTAATACAAGAGATGACATACAAGAGACGACTCTAAATGATCCATATAACCATATACTTAGTCGTCTGGAACCACCTTGTTCGTTCTCAGCCTGCCTTTCTCTCCCTCTACACACACACACACACACACACACACACACACAAGTACACACACAGTATTTGTGCGTTTGTGTCTCTGGTATTGGCTTGTGTTGTTGTAGCCAGGGCTGTCACAGGGCACTCAATTCATCAAGAATACGTCCATATGGTCAGTGTTCCTGGTCATTCCTCTGTTATTGATACTCACACATTGCACACACGCGTGCGCACACACACACACACACACACACACACACACACACACACACACACACACACACACACACACACACACACACACACACACACACACACACACACACACACACACACACACAAAGTGATCTCTGACACTTTGTTTGTGATTAGTGCACCGATGTGGTGATTAGGGGGCATATAATCAGATTAAGGGTGAGAGGGTGGGGGTGAGGTAGGGATAATGTGTGTGTGTCCTTTGGCAACAGTCTCGCCCCCCCCCCCCCCCACACACACACACACACACACACACACACACACACACACACACAAGGAGGGAGAAGACGAGCAACAGATTGGAGCGCAGATCAGGGTAGGTTTTAACTCGCCCCCGGGACAAACTTCTTTCAATTAGCGACCCAAACATGGAACTCCTTTTCATCCGTGTTACCGTGGTAACCCAGGGGCTGCCTCCCAAACCACCCCCCCCCCCCCCCAACCCCAATCTGTTTCCATACAGGCAGCCGTGCCTGCTCTGCTCCATGACATCTTTTAAATAAGAGACCCCCATTTTTGTTCGTGCAATATCCCTCGCACCTCTTCTCCTGTCATTTTCCCACTTAAATCTCTCTCTCAGTCACTGTCTGAGAGAGAGAGAGAGAGAGAGAGAGAGAGAGAGAGAGAGAGAGAGGGGGGGGGGGGGGGAGTATCTGAGGTATTTCATATTAAAAAATATCGCAAGGTATAATTTGGACCTGGTTTTTGGTATATAGCTATGTTTGAAGACCGATGATGAGCAACATGAAGAAGTGCTGGATTACAGTGCACAGTCAGTGCTGGGCAGCAGACAACACAAAAGGCAGAAGAAGAGCCGCAATCATTTAAAAATAATAATAATCATAATAAATATTTTAAAAAAGCTGAATCTGGGACAACCAACACATAACAATGATGTATTCCGCCCACTTGTTCCCCGACTCTTACGGTGCGCATTTACGCGTCAGTGAGAGGACTGGTTCGCGTCTGCGTCGGTTGGAGAGGACCAGCCGTAATAAAAAAATACAGAAGGTAAAAAGGTAAGGAAGGGGGGAGGGGGGGGAGGGAAAAGGGGTGGGTGGCGGGGGGCCCAGCTTTAAAGGAGCAGGTATTCATTCACTAGCCTCCACCACCACGAGGGTCCGTCCCGGGGGGCCCAACGACCCGAAATGAAAAGCATGTTTAACCAAGCTGATATTAGACGTGGACCGTGGTGATGGTGGCGTGTGTGTGTGTGTGTGTGTGTGTGTGTGTGTGTGTGTGTGTGTGTGTGTGTGTGTGTCTCTCTCTCACGCGAGACTGTTGAGACGGGAGGACAAGCCAAGGATGGAGACGGAGCGATGAATAAAGAGACAAATGAAAATGGGATTTGAAAAAAAAAAAATCGACATTAAGCAACAGGGAGACAGACGGTTAAATAGATTGGATAAGCACTGGCTACGGATTAAACTATGACTTAACAGGCACTCAGTCTGAGAGAGGGGGGGGGGGAGAGAGAGGGAGAGAGAGAGAGAGAGAGAGAGGCTGACCACACACACACACCCGCTCAGCGCATATACAACGCACGCACACGCAACGCGGTATAGTTGATTGGCTTCGCGAAACCTTTTTTTTTTTTTTGGGGGGGGGGGGGGGGGGGGGTGAAAGCGACAACGTCAACACACACACACAGCCTTGAGGTCCGCCCGACGACAGCACCGACAACCAGGGCAGAGCCATGAACCACGTCCTCCCCAACGGAGAAACCTTCACCCCTCTCAGGGGGGGGGGGGGGGGGGTGTAGGGGTGGGGGGGGGGCACATCCACGGAATCCACAATGGCACCATTTTAATAGCGACGCCCGTGTCCAAATGTGTGGCCTGTGTTCCCACATAGACCATGCCCAGCACCTCAAAGTATAGTATATTATAATATAGTATAGTATGTTATTTTTTTTATATGTGAGGATATATCAGAAGCGCGCGCACACACACACCGCGCGCACACACACACACACACACACACACACACACACACATAGCCTATATACACACACACCGCGCGCACAGACACACACACACACACACACACACACATAGCCTATATACATACACACACACACCACGCGCAGACACACACACATACACAAACACAGACACACACACAGCGCACCCATGGGGGGGGGGGGGGGGGGGGATGGACTGAGAGACAGACAACGCTTCAAACCCTTCAGTCCTCACGCGGACTCCCAAGTTAGTCCGTCCAAACTGTTTCAACGAGCCTCAATTACAAACCCGGATGAGGAGAGACTGCAAACTAGGATCCACGTGCATTATATACAAATATATAAATATATGCATCCCCCCCACCCACCCCTGTATCCTTGTTAAGACAGCCTCAGATACACACACATTGCATTGAATTGAATTGAATCCCGGAGGCAAGCGCGCGTCTTGGGGGGACAGCGGGACCCTTCCCACATTGAACACAGTCCAGTCCGGTCCGGTCCGGTCCGATCAGTCCAGTCCAGTCATCCAGTCTCCGTCTCCAGCCTTACCTTCCATCGCGGACGCCGTGATGACCATCACATATAAGAGCGCAAACAAATCCACTGTCATGGCAGAAAAGAGGGGGGGGGGGGGTAAGTCTCCGCCAAAGCCTGTGCCCAAAAATGACCCCAAAAAAAACACACGCACAAGCCGCGCGTCAAAAAGTCCGAGTCCCTCGGTTCGCCGCGGCGGAGCAGTGAGGGTGGGGGGGGGGGGGGGGTCCTGGGTCCTGCTCCAGGAGATGGTCTAGGTGGCAATGGATAGACCCGGGTTGTGAGTCACATTTCAAGCAGTAGTAAACAATGTGTGACAATCAGCGGTGTGGGGAAGAGCCGGAGTGTAAAGGGGGGACGGAGAGGTGCGAGGAGGGAGGGATGGGGGGGGGGGGGGGGGTGGAGGAGAGGAGGAGGAGAGGAGGTGAAGAGGAGGAGGAGGGAGTGAGAGACCTGAGACTTGCCTGCTCACACAGTCCGTTAAAGCGCCGCGGCCAATCAGGGGCCGAGGACTGACACTCGCCAGCCAATCGCCGGCGCCGCGCTCCTCCCACCGCATTGTCAAAAAACACAAAACTTTTCCCTGACCCATTTGAGGCCGCGCCCGTTTCAATACAGGGGAACAGCACCACCAGTCGGCCGCTTGGCGCTACTGCGTTTCATTGGTTGTCCAGAAATCACAATAAAACAAAAAACAAAAATATATATATATATATTGGATGACAAAATGACTTTCTCTTTGGGAAAAACGATTTGTAAATGTCCGGGCCTCCAGTTTGCTTTTTTTGCTTCTCAAGCTCAGAACATGCTTCCACTTTAATGGTTTCCATTGCTGGTGATATCAATCTGTCATTGAGCTAAGCAGTAGAAAATTACACAATGTGATTGTTTTTTTTAAGTCATTGAGGAACCCACACACACACACACACACACACACACACACACACACACACACACACACACACACACACCCATTTCACAAAGCCTCTCTCATGTCCTCCGACGTGTGTCCGGGCAGCCTCTCCCTCTGCCTCTTCCTCTTTCCTTGATGCTCATCACCCGCCCGGACCCCATTTGCATTGAAAATGTTCTTTAATGGCTTTGGCAAATCCAGCCGCACTCACTAATGGCATTAAGCAGGCGCTCCACATCAGCTCTCCTCTCTGCCTTGCTCCGCCCACCGCTTTCCCTGTCACCTTCTAGCACATGTGTGTGCGTGTGTCTGGTGTGTGTGTGTGTGCGTGTGTGCGTGAGCGAGAGTGTGCCGACAACAGATGGCCCGTACAATGGGGCTTGTTCCCTGGGGGATACAGAAAAAGGTCTGGACCGTGCAGCAGCAGCAGCAGCAACAGAGGAGAGAGGGGAAGGGGTGGGTGGGTGGGGGCGGGGGGGTGGCTGTGGCAATCTGCCTCTTCGCAGCCCTAGAATCATCCACCTGTCTCAGGCATGGCCTGCTCTCTCTCCCAGTCCCTGGAGCTGGAGAAGCGGGATGAAGCTGTTCCCCTATTCCAGTCTGAGTAGGCCAGGTTTTACCGGGGGCCACTGTATTGAACCGGAGCCTCGCAACCGGTGGCTCCGTGTTTAAAGCACACTGACCTAATTTAGGGAAAATCTGTGTTTTTGAGTTGTTGCTTTACGTTTTGCATACAGGTGATGAATGGGGACGGTAGGTTTTTGTTTCGCGCGTCCGCGCACCTGTTCCCATTGGGTTTTTAGATTAGTTATTCTCGCTGCCTCGTGGTCGAGATACCCTTTTTGGTCTTTTAATCGTCAAAAGAGGGCATGGAATTATCATTTCAAAAGAATCACTAAAGAGCTCAACTGGTAGAAAGCAGTCCGTTTGCAATGCAACGCTTTCTACCAGTCGAGATCTTTTGGGACTCTTTTGAAATTATAATGTCATATTTAGCATTTATCATTTAGCATTTATCTTTGTCTCATTTTGGAAAAATCCATCCAAATCGTGTCCTCTTAGCGTTCGGGGTTCCTAACCTTTCACAACAATGACGACGACCGACCGAAAGGAAAAAAAAAAAGCAACATATGTCAAACCGAAAGTGAATGACTTCAAAGAAACGAGAGCTCCACCCTTGGGAGCGCCGCCGATGAACTAGGACAGATGCACCGGGGCCGAGGCTTCAGGAACATCAGGCGACAGTCGGCAACTTCGGGGACCGGTTGATTGGGGCGCCATTTGTCATTTTTAATGATGTGGCGAGGAGCGGTGCCGCGCCGCACCGCGACCCACCGCAGAGCAGCAGCAGCAGGCGTGGCTCCCTGGTGCTCGTCTCCAGAATGTATGATCCCTAAAACCTGGCCTGGTTTTTCCATCAGGCCAGCCACAGACACCTATGACTCCCAGGTCATCGCCAGAGAGAGCGAGAGCAGGCGCGAGAGCGAGAGTGAGAGCGAGAGTGAGAGCGAGAGTGAGAGCAAGAGTGAGAGCGAGAGGAGGAGCGGCCCATAACCAATCTATCCCTGTTTGTGTTGGCTCCCCTTGGGGGGCGGGAAGGAAGGAAGATAGCAGAGGAGCCTGGGAACAATGGCACTGCTTCTGCGAACACATCCGTTCTTACAATTCAGATCCATCCAAATCCATGTATGTACACGCGCACCGGCACACGCAAACACACACACACACTACATATAGGCTAGTGTTGCATGCCTACACAGTGCATAGTGATCCACACAAAAAGGCATACAAGCACCCGCCCACTTCACTCTTAAAAGAGCCTCAGTCCAAGACCAATAGTGAGCCCAAATGTGCCGTGTAGAAAGCCTCTCCGGTTCTCCTCTTGGCCTCATTCCCCCCTGTGTAGTTTGGCGCAGAAGTGCAGCGGAGCTTCTCAAATTTCCTTTCAATCCTTCATTTCGGAGCTCAGATACAAGACCAAAAAAAACCACCAAAGAAACCACCGACGGACGGACGACCTCTCTCTCTCTCTCCCTCTCCCTCTCCCTCTCTCGTCCAGAGGTGATTCAGCGTCGCTGTGTTGTGCGTCAGTTGTGCCGCTGCGGTCATCCTTGCTCCGTGTGTTTTGGTGAGATGACCCAGTATTTATCATCGCTTTTGACCTGTAAACATCACGCCGAGGTGTCCACATCACCATGAAATAGAGCGATGTGCTGTGACCTTTGCATTTCTCTTCATTCACCCCTATGTTTCCTGCTCCCGCCTCTCTGTGTGGCAGGCAGCTGAAACAACTTGGCTAGAAGGGATTTCAATGCTACTGGTGCTGCTCAACGTGGGGGGAGAGAGAGAGAGAGAGAGAGAGAGAGAGAGAGAGAGAGAGAGAGAGAGAGAGAGAGAGAGAGAGAGAGAGAGAGAGAGAGAGAGAGACGAGGGCGCCTGCTAAATGAATACATTTAATGTACTCCATTTTGAAATGGAGCCGAGCAGGAAGTGTGAAATGGAGGATGACGTTGAGACCAGGGGCACGGTGAAGTCATGCACCCACACACACACACACACACACACTTGAGCCCCGAGATCGCATTCACATGGAGACATCTGGGGCGGTCTTCGTGATGAACCGAGGGCACACTCGAGCTTTACCTTTTCAACATGGTTCTCCGATTCCTCCCCCCCCCCCCCCCCTCTCCCCTGGCCCTCCTCCTGTTGTTGTGGGGTCTCTTTCGTGAGTGAATCCGCGTGTGATTTCGTACAGTCTCATGCTCTATTAGCTCACGTCTGCCGCTGGGCCCCCACACATCTAATTAATCACAGGGTTTGGAAGTGTGTAGTCCTGTGTGTGCGCGCGGCGGCGGTCCAACTGTTCTTTGGCTCCGTGTAAGCCGCCGTACAGCCGCATTGTTAACTAACCTTCCTTTGCTTCCTATGATTGTCTTTATAATCCCAGGTATCTGTAGGCTCTGAGTTTTGCTTCCTCTCGTGGCAGATAATGCGCTTAATCTCCGCCTCTGTTGCAGCTTACTCAGTGGCTCTGTTCAATTCAATTCTTGACTATTTTTACATGCTTCTTTATGTTTAAAGTGGTGTATGCGCATGGCTGGATATTCAAATGTATTATTTCTTCTTTTTTTTTTTTGGCGAGTGCTTGAAAGTTTGCCCAAAGTGTGTGTACCGGTTCGTGAACACCGGTAACTTTTTTGTAATACTCGCCGTACAACAATTTGAACTAATCCAGAGTGATGTAACGTTGTCTGAAAACTCTTACAGCCCTGTTTTAGTTTCTCTTCACCTCGAGGAGTGAAGCCTGCCAGGGCGCTCCCATGACAGCCCGCTATTCATCACTAAAGCAACCTTGTTCTTCGTGCTTTCATGTACCGACACTAGCCACCGTGCTTTCATGTGCCGATGCCCACCTCTCCTCTCTGATTGGCAGACTTCACGTTCGTCCGAGCGAAGCGGGAAGTGAAATCGCATCGGGGTTTTTTTTTTCATTTATTTTTTTTGAAGGGCTGCGAGGCGTTTGCTCCCATACAGCCATCAGTTTGAAGGATAATGTTGGTTTAGATAGTGTGTATTTATCCTGTCTACTAGCGGGGGAACGCTAATTAATGAACAACCCTAAAGCAAACAGCCTTTTTTCCACAAAATATAGCTCGTACTACTGCCATGTGTGCAATAAAGTCTCTCAACCAGCGTGTCTCCGATTGAAATTGGCAGTTAGCCTGTAATTTACCCCGCCATTAAGATCTACATGCAACGGGCCTATAAAAATACTAAATACAAAAAAGTGTGCGTAAACCGAGATGGTCTACGCAATTAAGTTTTATCTAGCGGTGTGCAAGAAAAATTTACATGCAGGTGTGCACACACACGCACACGCGCACACACACACACACACACACACACACACACACACACACACACACACACACACACACACACACACACACACACACACACACACAGTCAGGGTTGACGAATATAATGGTGCAGTGGAAGAGGAAGACGGAAACAGGACAGTGCGAGGAGGAGTGGTGGTGGTGGACCCCAGACAGACCTGGGAATGCTTGTCTGCAGATGAATATGAATACATGAAAACCAAATGCCTGAGTCAATATGGAGACAGTATGGGGAGCCAGGTGAGTGCAGAGCAACCTCAGGCCTGAGGGGGATATGCCGGTTATTAGGCCCGCGCTCCGGCACCATCCATCTCCTGGAGCTCCAGCGCCGCTCACCGACAGCACGAGTGTGTAGTCTGCGGGCCTGAATACAGATGCAGGGCTCCCGGCCCCGGCACAGGAGGAGAACCGCGTGGCAGCGGGTCAGTCCCATTCACTATATACTCCCTTCCGTGTCCGGGGCCCCCTTGAGATTCGGATGGGAAATTAGTTTGTTAGGGGTTGAGCGGAGAAACTGTGCGAAGAACTCATTAAAAAAGAGTGCAGGGCTTTTTTTAAACCGGCGTAGACGAAAGTTTTACATTTAAGAAGAAAGGGTTTTCGGAAAAATGAAAACCCGTCTCCTTTGTAGGAGCAGAATACATAAGCATCACGTTTATTGTGGCCTTGGGCGAGCAACCGAAGCAAGGGAATTTTAATAATATTTGGTATTTAGTATGGGCCCCTCAGATCCACCAGCGTCGGCATTGTTATGGTCTTATAGCACAGGCAGCCATGTCTCCAGTTAAACCTGCCGTTGACAGGTGTTTGCGTGTGTGCGTGCGAAATTAATTTGCGTGTTTTTGTGTACATGAGTGTGTGTGTGTGTGTGTCCACGCGTGTGCAAGCGAAGGTACAGACAGTAGGTCAGACAGGGAGAGGGGGGCGGAAGCTAAATGCAGCTATGTCATTAATCGTCTCGTGACACCGAGACGGATGGTCCCTGCCCCACGCCATCAGTACACACACATCTCACACACATCCATCACAATTCAGCGGGCACAGATAGACCCCCAGAGACACACACACACACACACACGAGGAGAGACAGATGTGCCCACATCCACAATAGGGCTTGCACATCCGAATAAGTTATGGGATTTTTTTTGTCGGCGATACTACTCCGCCATATTGAAAAATCCCAAATCAACATAAATATATACCGTATCCTAGGCTCACGAAAACTTTGTTTTGTCACGTCTCGCAGGCGGTTTCAAACACAACAACCATCTCGAACACAACGTCGTCTCCCCGCTAGCCCCAAACAATGACCAAAAAACGCACGAGCCCTGTACGCATGGAAACGGGACGCGCGCGGGTAGCGACGCTCGCTCAAACGTGTGCTTTTTTGTGCAAAATAAAAAGGGAAAAAGGGGTATGATCCGCCATTACTCCGAGAGCTATTAAAGTGTCCGGAGATGCTGTGAAAGCGTTATTTGTTTTAAGTATCGCCGCTTGATTAATACGCCCGCGAAGGCTTACGTTCACTCGATTCAATATTCAAGTACTTCGCTTCTCATTAATCACAACACAATGCGGAGCTTCCGCCCGGCGCCGAATGAGTAAGAGCGTCGTTACTATGCTACATTACTACAGTCTGTCCGCGGTGAGGTGAGTATACTGTGTAATGTCTGAGGCACTTTAAATACACGTACATGGGTGGGCATGTGTGTGGATATTTGTTGTGTGTGTGTGTGTGTGTGTGTGTGTGTGCATCCATGTGTCTGTGTGTGCATCCATGTGTCTGTGTGCGTGGGTGCATGCATGTGTATGTGTGTGTGTGCATGTGCGCTTGTTTGTCTGTGTCCGTGTGTGTGTGTGTGCATCCATGTGTCTGTGTGTGTGGGTGCATGCATGTGTATGTGTGCGTGTGTGCATGTGTGTGTGTGTGTGTGTGTGCTTGTTTGTCTGTGTCCATGTGTGTGTGTGTGTGTGTGTGTGTGTGTGTGTGTGTGTGTGTGTGAGTGTGTGTGCATCCATGTGTCTGTGTGCGTGGGTGCATGCATGTGTATGTGTGTGTGTGCATGTGCGCTTGTTTGTCTGTGTCCGTGTGTGTGTGTGTGCATCCATGTGTCTGTGTGTGGGTGCATCCATGTGTCTGTGTGCGTGTGCATGCATGTGTATGTGTGTGTGTGTGCATGTGTGTGTGTGTGTGTGTGTGTGTGTGTGTGTATGTGTGAGTGTGTGTGCATCCATGTGTCTGTGTGCATGTGTGCATGCATGTGTATGTGTGTGTGTGCATGTGTGTGTGCTTGTTTGTCTGTGTCCATGTGTGTGAGTGTGTGTGCATCCATGTGTGCATGTGTCTGTGTGTGCTTGTTTGTCTGTGTCCATGTGTGTGTGTATGTGAGTGTGTGTGCATCCATGTGTCTGTGTGCGTGGGTGCATGCATGTGTGTGTGTGTGTGTGTGTGCGTGTGTGCTTGTTTGTCTGTGTCCATGTGTGTGTGTGTGTATGTGTGTGCGTGTGTGCATGCATGTATGGCAAGCCATTTGAGTATTTATTCCAAATCCTACATGTCACACACTTTCTCTCTGCACTAGTTGACTAGTTGGACGCACTAGTTGGACATTAGGTCGCACTAGTGCAACATTTTGTCCTACTAGTTGAACAAAAAGCAATACTAGTCACTCTTTTTCAGCAACTAGTGGCACTTTGGTCCAACTAGTTAACTAGTCAATCTTACTAGTGAAGCCCGGCGCCGCACTAGTAGCACCAAAGTCCCAACTAGTCGGCTTTTTGGTGCACTAGTGGCCCTATGGACCCAACTAGTAACGCCAAAAGTCTTACTAGTTAACTAGTGCGCTGCAAAAGCTGCTACATGTTAACTAGTCAAACGTGGATTCAGCGCACTAGTTGACTAGTCACCTACAATTTTCAGCACTAGTCAACTAGTAAGGTCCAAAATGCCCACTAGTAGCACTAGTAGCACTAGTGGAGTTCAAAAATGTCGCACTAGTGGTACTAGTAGCACTAGTGAAGTACGCAAATGTTGCACTAGTAGTACTAGTAGAGTGTCTTTTCACTTCACTAGTTTACTAGTTACAACATTTTCTTCAACTAGTTAACTAGTAAGGGCCAAAAGATCCACTAGTCACACTAGTTGGGCTATTTTTGCTCTTACTAGTTAACTAGTGAGGTTCAAAAAGAGTCACTAGTTAACTAGTAAGGCCCAAAAAGTCCACTAGTTCTACTAGTGACATTCATTTGGACCTTACTAGTTAACTAGTGAGGCTAAAAGTGTGTACTAGTTTACTAGTGAACGCCAAAGGCTCACTAGTCACACTAGTTGTACTAAATGCTAATGAGGAGGTGGAGAAGAAACATGCGTTGAGGCTTCCTATTGGCTGCCCAGAAATAACTCTGCCCAGCCAAAATTTAACCCTCTAAAGCCTGGTGATCTTTCACTGTTGTTAATCACCAGCTCCTTTCTCACTATTCATGCAAAATAAAACATGAAAATGCGTGTGCCAACAGTCTATTATTATTTGTATTATTTAACAACCTGTTCAAAGTGTATTGACAAGTAACCACATCAGCAGATCAGTGGCAATAACCTAAACAAAGTGAACCATACTAAAAAAATAAAATAACAATTTTAATCTGATAAATAATAATCGCCACTTTTTATATGAGTAGCCTATGTGAGCTGAGAGTGGGAGGGGAGATGCCCTATAACAGTGCAGTATGTGAATTATTGGCAATGCAGCAGCACAACTACATTGTGTAATCATTGGTTAGCTATCGCAAATGATCATGTATTATTACATCGCTAAACACAGTACATAGGCCAACAATATAGCCCCCCTCCCCCAGTAAGGTTTTCATATTCGTTTTTTATAGTCCCAGGACTCGAAAGGAGTGGCCAGATGTCAAAACATGGGTCTCTGACAATCCGGACAATTCTGTCCGACGGCCCGGGGAGCCTCTCCGCCGGCCCGGTGGAGCGTCCCCGACGGCCCGGGGAGCCTCTCCGCCGGCCAGGGGGAGCGTCCCCGACGGCCCGGGGAGCCTCTCCGCCGGCCCGGGGGAGCCTCCCCGCACCAGGTAGGCGGCGCGACCATAGCCCTTCCCGGTCCCGGAGGAGTATAAACCAGGTTTACGGACAACAATCCCCTAATGTCTATGGAGACAACCTGGGAGACGGCAGCGCCTGCCTTTGAATGTTTGTTACATAATCAGCCCATTTGAAACTTTGTTTTTGTAAAATACATAAATTGCGGTTTGTGCACGAAGCGACATTTGTACATGGAACGCCATTTGTTTAATTGATTTATAGTGCCTCAAAATCCTTACTCGTTGCACTTGGAATAAATACACAAACCCGTTTGTGTGGGAAATATGTGGAATTGAGCCTTCCTATTGGCTCTTCAGTTCAAAATAAAACATGCCAACCAATCAGGACTCAGGACCCACCTCCTTCATTTGCATGCTGCATGCGCACTAGTTAACATGTTGGCCTGAGGAATTGCAACGTGTATACATGTTAACATGTCAAGTACAAAATACACAAACGGCGCGCCATAGGAACGCCGATTGTGTATTTATTCCAAGTGCAACTAGTGGCACTAGTGCAACTAGTACCACTAGTACAACTAGTGCAACGAGTAAGCACTTGGAATAAATACGCAATCGGCGTTCCTATGGCGCGCCGTTTGTGTATTTATTCCAAGTGCCTACTAGTTGCACTTGGAATAAATACGCAAACGGCGCGCCATAGGAACGCCGATTGTGTATTTATTCCAAGTGCTTACTAGTAAGCACTTGGAATAAATACGCAAACGGCGCGCCATAGGAACGCCGATTGTGTATTTATTCCAAGTGCAACTAGTGGCACTAGTGCAACTAGTACCACTAGTACAACTAGTGCAACGAGTAAGCACTTGGAATAAATACACAATCGGCGTTCCTATGGCGCGCCGTTTGTGTATTTATTCCAAGTGCCTACTAGTTGCACTTGGAATAAATACACAATCGGCGTTCCTATGGCGCGCCGTTTGTGTATTTATTCCAAGTGCCTACTAGTTGCACTTGGAATAAATACACAATCGGCGTTCCTATGGCGCGCCGTTTGTGTATTTATTCCAAGTGCCTACTAGTTGCACTTGGAATAAATACACAATCGGCGTTCCTATGGCGCGCCGTTTGTGTATTTATTCCAAGTGCCTACTAGTTGCACTTGGAATAAATACACAATCGGCGTTCCTATGGCGCGCCGTTTGTGTATTTATTCCAAGTGCCTACTAGTTGCACTTGGAATAAATACGCAAACGGCGCGCCATAGGAACGCCGATTGTGTATTTATTCCAAGCACTTGCGTATTTACTTGCGTAAATACGCAAGTGTTGACAATAAAGTTTGTTTAAAAGCAACAACAACAACAACAACAACAACAATTATTGTCCCACACCACAATGTATGTCCCACAATGTGAACTCCAAACAATTCATGTTTGTCCAATTCATGGACAAACAAAGCAGCTGGAAACACGTCTAAAAACACTTGATATAAAATGTAGCCTATATTTATATTTTTACAATATCAATCTCCCTATAATATGAACAAAATATTATCAGGTTATACTTTCTCTCTTGAAAACGGGCAAAACGCTAACCCTAACCCTAACCCGGAAAATGAATTTAAAAAACTACAAACGTTCGGAAAATGCAATACAATGAAGTGGCGGCGCCATGTTTTTTCCGCCATGTTTTTTGTAGTTCTAAAGCCCTTTGCATACGACACAGGCCTACTTTCTTTCAAAAGCTCATATCTTGGTCAATTAAAAACAACTGTGTGTAAAAATGTAACTGCACACAGACATACATTCGCATTACCATATTATGTACAATCCTGTCAGCCCTGGGGAAGGGAACACAATGGCTATAAATGGTCATAGGCATATTAAGTAATATGGAAATATTGATATGAAACATTAAGTAGTTTATGGGGTAAATGGGGTCTAAACTGCTCCAAATTGAAAAGCATGACTAAGGATAAGGTCACCATCAATATGTTGAACACATTTTGCCACTAAATATCCCTTAAAATATGTTTGAGTGATTTTATCCATCTTGGCTCTATATAGGCTGTGAGGAAGTACACTTCAGTAAGTGCCTTGGCAGTGAGCAAGATAAAAATGAAACTTTGTCGTAGGATGACAATGAAGACACCGTTGGAAAGGTCTTGATCTTCAGAGTACAGATATGCTACTGTGAACATTCTGGGTGGTTCCTGCTCCTCAGGAATGCCCTTTGAACCTTGAACCTAAGGCTCTTTTAAAGGCTTACAGAAAAACAACACAATGTGATACAAACATGGGGACAACATTTTTGGAAAGCTCTTGACTTCTTCTATCATGGCCTTTGTGGCCTTTGCCAAACCATCAGGGGGCACTACTGGGTAAGGTCAAAACCAGATTTCACCCAATTAACAATAGTAAAAATGAAATCTGACCAAATAAATGTGCTCCCCGGTCCCTAAAACATATAATACACTTGCGAAGTTCCTTAACACATTTTCACATAATAGGGAAAACGTTAACTAAACATTTTAGAACTACAAAAAACATGGCGGGAAAAACATGGCGCCACACTTAAGTGTATTGCATTTTCCGAACGTTTGTAGTTTTTAAAATTCATTTTCCGGGTTAGGGTTAGGGTTTGCGTTTTGCCCACTTTCAAGAGAGAAAGTATAACCTGAACATATTTTGTTCATATTATAGGGAGATTGATGTTGTAAACATATAAATATAGGCTACATTTTATTTCAAGTGTTTTTAGACGTGTTTCCAGCTGCTTTGTTTCTTATAAATGAATTGGACAAACATGAATTGTTTGGAGTTAACATTGTGGGACAATAATAGTTGTTGTTGTAACAAACTTTATTGTCAACACTTATGACATTACAACATAAACAATAGTAGGAGTATGTGTGTGTGTGTGTGTGTCCACTGCCCCACCCCACCCATCATCTTGTGTTTAATAGTTCTGACTGAGTTTTCATAAAGATTATACAATACACATTACACCCCAACTGTTTCTGTGGTGGGTTTTGAAAGTACTCCAGAAAACCGTGACCCGCGTCTTTGAGGTTTACACCCGCAATCCGTTTTCAAAACAGCCCAATTACGTTGAAATGCGACGTAATCCAGTGTTCACGACCCGTTTTCAAAACAGCCCAATTTGGCGAGAAAACCGTGAAGCTGGCAACCCTGCCTCACCGTCACTTTCGCCGTACTGGCAGCGATGGGAAGTCTCCAAATAATTCTAATTTATGTATTTTATAACCAGCAATTTATGTATTTCATAACCATGAAATGTCCTTGTTGGTTGTGCTTTCTTCAGGCGCCTCCACAGTGCCACGCGTGGATACTGTCGGTACAACACGCTATGTTACGTTGAAATGCGACGTAATCCAGTGTTCACGCAGACGTACACCGTCAACGTATTCTTTTGGCGACTGGGTTGTTACTCCCAACACTGCTCGTTTCACTAGTGGTAGGCTACTGCTTCTTCTTTGTGTTTTATGCATAGACTAAAATGGCTTTGTGTTTTACGCGGCAAACAACGTGACTGTGGTGGCTATGCGCCACCTACTGGAATAAGTGTGAATCGATAATCTAACTATACATTCACTAATTATATTAATAAAGAGGAGAATTGACAAAAGACGAAAAATACAATAAAGAAAATAAAGTTGTATTCGCTTTATGAAGTTCGTTCTCCTAAGATATTGAAACTAAAAAAGATAACACTTCTCCCCAAAACTTATTTGTAAAAGATTACATCAGTCAAAGCTCAACTTCATTCAGTAGGCCTATCAGTCCCCCCCAAAATAAAACAAACGAACACACCTCCTGAAATGAGTGCTGCTACAACTCAAGTGACTTTACAGAGCTGGCCCTTTAAGGCTTCACATCGCAGTTTGAACATCGACCAATCAAATTCCTTGTCCCGCCTGCCTCATTTGCATGCTGCGCACTAGTTAACATGTTGGCCTGAGGAATTGCAACGTGTTTACATGTAAAGTACAAAATGTCCACTAGTTGCACTAGTGAGGGTATTTTTGACCTTACTAGTGAACTAGTGAGGTTCATAAAGAGTTACTGGTTAACTAGTAAGATCAAAAACCACTCACTAGTTAACTAGTGAGGGTCTTTTTGACCTCACTAGTTAACTAGTGAGTGGTTTTTGATCTTACTAGTTAACAAGTAACGCCTAAAATGTCCACTTGTTCTACTAGTAAGGGTCTTTTTGACCTTACTAGTTAACTAGTGAGGCCCAAAATGTTTACTAGTTAACTAGTAAGAGCACAATTGTCCACTAGTTAACTAGTGGGGCTCATTCAGACCTTACTAGTTAACTAGTTACAAACATTTTTCTTACTAGTGAACTAGTTCAGTCCAAAAAGAGTCACTAGTTAACTAGTGACACAGATTTTTCCCCCACTAGTTAACTAGTTTGACACATTTTGTCGCACTAGTCAGACCCTGTGCCGAGCATGTAAAGACTTTGACCGAACATGTTGGACATTTTTCTTACATGTAGGGCCTTTCTTTCAACTAGTTGAGCTTTGGTCCGCACTAGTGCGCGAGTGCACGCAACTAGTGCGACATTTGATTAACATGTTGGGCTTTTTGCCGCACTAGTTGATGCTTGCGGCGCACTAGTTGACGTGTTCATCTTACTAGTTTGACAAAACTGCTCACTAGTCGACATGTGCGTGCGACTAGTTGAACTAGTGATGTGATAAAATGTCACTAGTCAACTAGTATGCAGTCGCTGCACTTCACTAGTTAACTAGTCGCACGCACATGTCGACTAGTGAGCACTTTTGTCGAACTAGTAAGATGAACACGTCAACTAGTGCGCCGCAAGCATCAACTAGTGCGGCAAAAAGCCCAACATGTTAATCAAATGTCGCACTAGTTGCGTGCACTCGCGCACTAGTGCGGACCAAAGCTCAACTAGTTGAAAGAAAGGCCCTACATGTAAGAAAAATGTCCAACATGTTCGGTCAAAGTCTTTACATGCTCGGCACAGGGTCTGACTAGTGCGACAAAATGTGTCAAACTAGTTAACTAGTGGGGGAAAAATCTGTGTCACTAGTTAACTAGTGACTCTTTTTGGACTGAACTAGTTCACTAGTAAGAAAAATGTTTGTAACTAGTTAACTAGTAAGGTCTGAATGAGCCCCACTAGTTAACTAGTGGACAATTGTGCTCTTACTAGTTAACTAGTAAACATTTTGGGCCTCACTAGTTAACTAGTAAGGTCAAAAAGACCCTTACTAGTAGAACAAGTGGACATTTTAGGCGTTACTTGTTAACTAGTAAGATCAAAAACCACTCACTAGTTAACTAGTGAGGTCAAAAAGACCCTCACTAGTTAACTAGTGAGTGGTTTTTGATCTTACTAGTTAACCAGTAACTCTTTATGAACCTCACTAGTTCACTAGTAAGGTCAAAAATACCCTCACTAGTGCAACTAGTGGACATTTTGTACTTTACATGTAAACACGTTGCAATTCCTCAGGCCAACATGTTAACTAGTGCGCAGCATGCAAATGAAGGAGGCGGGATAATGACAAAATTCTGAGTCCTGATTGGTTGGCATGTTTTATTTTGAACTGCAGAGCCAATAGGAAGCCTCAATTCCACATATTTCCCACCTCCTCATTAGCATTTAGTACAACTAGTGTGACTAGTGAGCCTTTTGGACTTGACTAGTTGAACTAGTAACACTTTTAGCCTCACTAGTTAACTAGTTAGGTCCAAATGTATCTCACTAGTAGAACTAGTGGACTTTTTGGGCCTTACTAGTTAACTAGTGACTCTTTTTGAACCTCACTAGTTAACTAGTAAGAGCAAAAAGAGCCCAACTAGTGTGACTAGTGGATCTTTTGGCCCTTACTAGTTAACTAGTTGAAGAAAATGTTGTAACTAGTAAACTAGTGAAGTGAAAAGACACTCTACTAGTACTACTAGTGCAACATTTGCGTACTTCACTAGTGCTACTAGTACCACTAGTGCGACATTTTTGAACTCCACTAGTGCTACTAGTGCTACTAGTGGGCATTTTGGACCTTACTCGTTGACTAGTGCTGAAAATTGTAGGTGACTAGTCAACTAGTGCGCTGAATCCACGTTTGACTAGTTAACATGTAGCAGCTTTTGCAGCGCACTAGTTAACTAGTAAGACTTTTGGCGTTACTAGTTGGGTCCATAGGGCCACTAGTGCACCAAAAAGCCGACTAGTTGGGACTTTGGTGCTACTAGTGCGGCGCCGGGCTTCACTAGTAAGATTGACTAGTTAACTAGTTGGACCAAAGTGCCACTAGTTGCTGAAAAAGAGTGACTAGTATTGCTTTTTGTTCAACTAGTAGGACAAAATGTTGCACTAGTGCGACCTAATGTCCAACTAGTGCGTCCAACTAGTCAACTAGTGCAGAGAGAAAGTGTGTGACATGTAGGATTTGGAATAAATACTCAAACGGCTTGCCATATGCATGTGTATGCATCCATGTGTCTGTGTGCGTGTGTGCATGCATGTTTGTGTGTGTGTGCATGTGTCTGTGTGTGCTTGTTTGTCTGTGTCCATGTGTGTGTTTGTGAGCGTGTGTGTGCATCCATGTGTCTGTGTGCATGTGTGCATGCATGTGTATGTTTGTGTGTGTGTGTGTGTGTGTGTGTGTGTGTGCATGTGTGCGCTTGTGTGTCTGTGTCCATGTGTGTGTGTGTGTGTGTGTACGTGTGTGCATGCGTGTGTGTGTGTGTGTGTGGGAGGATGATCGATAACAGAAAGGCAAGTTCCAGTGCTTAGTCACTCTATATGCTCCGTGCGGCTGCTGTCGCGGCTCCTGCGTCGCAGACATTTCGCCGATAGCGAGCACCTGATCCGCACCCTCTCGCCGCGAGGCACAAACGCTTCTCGTCTTCCTAAACCATGGGAGACGCGCACGAAAAAAAAGACACACGGAACCATCCGGAGCGCCTCATAAGGGAGTGGCTGATTAATTATTACGCGTTGATGGCCGAGATGATTAGGGTGCACGGTTTTGTCCCTGATTAAACATCTCTAATTATAGACAAGGTTAATGGGGATTTGATCCATGCTACTGCGTTGTGCTCCTCGCCCGCATTCAAGAGATTTTCCCATTAGCTTCGACGCTCCCGCCGCCACCCCTCCAGTAATACGTCCGCCGCTCAATTCATGCGTCAACCTTTCCTCTGTTCCCCCCCCCCCCCCCCCCACTCCCCGGCAAGGTGCTTTGACAAAAACAACATTTGACACTTGGTAAATAGTTTTTTACCTCTGAACGTGTTATTATGAGGTCGCTGACTCCGGGAGGTTCATAAATTACCCTTCCTTTTTTGATGGGGGGGGGGGGGGAAATAAAACCCTTTATTTTAAAAGCAGGACTTGTTAATGGGAAACAAACAAAACCAACGTGACAGCTGCTCACGTTGCCACGGCGAGCCGAGTGACAGCTTATCCCGTTTCGATGATTATTCTCTTCCCCTGAACACCATCGGAATGCATCCCTTTGTCTCCTTCGCTCCATCCTTTTTTTTTTCCAACCCATCCCTGGCCTGTGACAGATAGTTCAGTCCAATCTATCAACCTCCGTCTTGAGTCAGGCCGTAGGGGGGGGGGGGGGGGGGGGGGGTGAGAGCGAGAGCAACAGAGACAGAGAGACAGAGAGAGAAGATTCAGCTGGTCCATGCGCAGACAACACACCAACCACATCTCAGAGCCTGTTCCTCTAAATTGGATAAGCATCGGAGGAGGGTGATGGCGAGAACGAGACAGAAGGAGGGAGAGAGAGAGACAGAGAGAGAGAGACAGAGGGAGCGAGGTTAAATCTATCTGCCCTGTGTCTGGCATACACTGATCCCCTGTCATAGCCTGACCTCTGCAGTAGCCGGCAAATGAAAACCAAGTGCTGGATTTGAATGCAAACACGGCACAGCTCTAGAAATGTCCACACTACAATACAATCTGTGTGGCTGCTACACAACATACCAACAGACCATATTGCCAAATGGGGAAATGCAAATATTGGAAGTAATCCTCGGGTTATTAGGTTGCCTTTAAAGAAATGGTATACAAAATATACCTACATTCACATTGAAGTCTATATCTATGCAGGCACACCGGTTTCTCATAACCATACAGTTGTGTTGAATGATTAAGTTGATGCATTGACCTTCTGATATTAACATCGACCTTTCCAAGCAATCTCTGCGCTCCCAGCATGCATCGATACATCAATAAACAATGCCATCAGGCAAGGACCCAAACATCACTGGTAAGTTGCAGCCGCAGGATGTGACACGTGTACACGAATACACACACACACACACATACGTATCAGCGCACACATCGAACATGCAACACACAAAGCATATTATAAATGCCAAAACCATGAGCTGTAAATAGGCTGCAATGATTATCTGTAAATGCCATGGATAAATACATTTTTTTTAAGCAAAAAAGGGACTGGATGCACAAATCTGCCGGATGTAAACAAACCAAAGCATAAAGATTTAACTGGTTGTCAGGTTTTTATTTATGGGCTCCCTACAAATAGATCCTTCACCGTGTTTATTATTTAACTCCCCTATGTATGGCGATAACTGAGGTGAACCTGCATCAGCCAACACACACACACACACACACCTTATCCAATCAGAAGGAAACCCCATTACCACACAGTTTCCCAGTCAATGATTTCTCATTTAGTCCACACTCCCCAGATCCTTGAGCTCGTTGAGGCCTTGATGGATGACCTGTCGAAAGTGTGAGAATGAGGCAGTGTGTGTGTGTGTGTGTGTGTGTGTGTGTGTGTGTGTGTGTGTGTGTGTGTGTGTGTGTGTGTGCTTGCATTTGAAGAAATTATTTCACCGTTTTGTTGCATGCTGGGAAAATATTATTTTGATTTACGATATCCAAAACAGCTTAGATGAGGGGGGTTTCTCTCGCTTTTATTTCTGGCTACAAAACGAGTTTCCCTTGAGGAGAATGACGTTATGCCATTAGAAAATATATTTCTAACTAGAGATCAACACGTCACCGGGTTCCCCAGGTAACGCGTGTTCATTCAACAGTCTGCTGTAGTGATTGCCATGGCGAGCCCACGCACAGTATTGTATTGTATTGTAGGTCTAGGAAACCTTACAGGCGCTCTGCTAAGGGGGAAGACGCTGACAGGTGGGCAATGTTGGCGATAACAATGCTGCTGAACAGAGTTTGGCATCGTTTCGCTAATGTCTACAAAACTTTCACAAACATGTAATTACACTAAAGGCTTCGCAAAAACACGACAATTAAACACTTAAACCACCAAAACAGACAAAAAAAACCCTCTTCCAGCATATGTTTTAGTTTTGGCGGTAGAGTGACCGTGGGGGCCGTGTTTCAATTGGCTCACTTGTGACCTCATTCCCTAATCCCTATATAGTGAACAAAACTATAGTGTCCTATTTAGGGAACAGGTTTAGGGGGGAATTCGGCAAAAAAACACAGCATTGTGGGATGTAGTGCAGAACAGAATGGCGACACCCTAAATAGTGCAATATATAGGGCACAAGTGAGCCAATTTGAACACGGCCTGGGTCTACAAGGAGGCCGCAGGACCGCGTCTTCCCAAGCACACCCAAAAAACAAAGACCGCTTTCCATGTCTAAAGCCCATGCCTGTATCCAAAACACAATGTTGGATATCCTTTTAATTTCTGATAATGACGACAGGGTATTTACTCCTGGCTTCATATGTACTAAACCTAGCTTACTACCGTCTCGTATTTGTTATCCAGATTACTGAACTGAATACATTCAACTGTCCACTTCCCGGGGAATGAAAGCATGATGTAACAGCAAAACAAAGCCTTATCATTTTTTGTGAGCAGCATCATGTCTGGTTGGCTCCATAGAGTCACTTAGTCAGAGGAGAGCTTAGCTGCCGCCTCACTCCTGGCCATCTCGGGTATGTGCAGGGGACACACACACACGCACGCACGCGCACACACACACACACACACACTACACTGAATGACACTCCAAAGTTATTTGCAAACATCCTGTTATGCATTTCCTTTAACATTACTTTTTTTCCCCCCCAGGACAGGAAACCAAAAACCCAAGATCAGGCTCACTCCCCTAACTGACCATTCTTCTGTAAAAATGGACAGTATGTTATTTGGCAGATGCCTTTATCCAAAATGACTTGCACATCAATTTAGATGCATGTAATTATGCAGCAGGTAGGGCTTAGAACCGGGGGGATTGAACCCAGTAGCCCAGTACCCTAGCACCACTATACCCTACGCTATCCATATGCATGTTCGAAAAGAATTATGTGTATTCTCCATAATAGACTTACCACAAAAACGTCATCCCAAGTGTCGCACACACTTGGGCCCTCTCTTCGTGCAGAGGCAGCGGGGAGACGAGGACGGCAGACCCCGGGACCTCCCTCCAAAGTCCCTTCGGTCCAGGAGCAGCAGCTGAGAAGGTCGGAGGTCAGAGATTATTATGGATTGTTCCAGGGTTGGGGAGGACAGGGTGTACATCCTCATGGGTACAGCTCAAATGTCAGCTGCATGTTTAATGCAGTGTCCTGTCCCCCACCGCGGCCCCCGTCCGTCCCTCCACCCAAGCTGCCAATGTCACAGGCAACACGGGCGACTATGTCAAAGTGCCTTGAAGTTACAGTTAGATCGGTGGTTCACAAAGTTTATTTTTTGAGGACTGCACCCCTGGAGGATTTCCAGGGTGTCTGAAGTACCCTCCCTAATATATGAATTTTGTGCGAACAGACCAGAGAGGTGAATAGGACGGACGATGCCGCCGCACACCAGAGACGAGAATACATTGTACAAAATAACTTCAGAGCTTTCAGATATTGTATGACCTTATTATTTCCTTATCACAATTCTATACCTGCATACAACTTGGGGGGGGAGGGGGGGGGAATCCTCTAAATGTCAAATTTCTGTATGGTTTATATTTTTGTATGATATATTTCTTTATGATACATCTTCTCATGAACCCCTTAGGAACTACATGCACCACCCTTGTGATGCGTGCCAGGTTTGGTAATCACTGCACCCTAATTGCGGGCTTTACAGTTCAAACAACAAGAGAGACAGGAATGGTGCGAGTCAAACAGTGATGGTGATGTGGTGCGGTGTGGCGTGTCTCGTTCCCATGCACCCAGCCCGGGAGCATGCCCAAGCTGGCAGAGTCCTACCAGGTGTCTGGTTTTAAGTGGAAATAAGTGAACGGTTCTCCCACACAACAGGGAACGGCACCACCTGTCTAAAAAGGGACATCACTGCGGTGGATGCTGTACATGAAGTGTTTTGAGTTGTGTGTGGCGGTTTGATACAATATGTAAGTGCATTCAATAATAGAAGTGTTTTTTGATACTGATGGTAAGATCATACAAAATCAACTGTACACACCGTTATGGTTTTCATACCAGACACCACGCCTAATCTGCGGACTGTCTTTTGTAATTTATGGTTGAATGACTAATTTAATCATGGCATTTTTCCTGTTATTGCTTAATACGCTGTCAAGACCAGACCAGGGTTAGCGCTGCTGGCGTGGGTGTATGTGTTAAGACACCAAACTTAAGATTTACTGACCTAAACGTTTTTTCTCATTTAGGTATTTAACACAGGTGAAGTGTAGTGCACTGCACAACCTCATTGACATACTCTCTGGGGTTAACTGTGGCAGGTATACAGGCCTAATAAGACACTAATCAGCTAAAAGGTTTTGTGGCTATAATAATTTTATTTAAGGCACTCTTCTTGGTATATACACTAGCCTTTTCTTATATTTATTTACTATTTATAGTTTTGTTTCAGTATGGCAGTTGCCAAACAACTTTTTGGTGCACTACCGCCACCGTCTGAACAGGAGCATGAATTAGGGATCCTACTTCTCATAGAAAACAAAACGCACAAGCCAAAACAAATGAAACCAAATAAGCGAACTATAACTTAAATTCTCATCATTTTAGTTGTCTTTAGAAACTGAAAAACTCAATTAAACTCATTGAACTCATCCTCTGATCCTCGTCCTTCTCAGTGCTTCTTTTAATATAGCTCTCTGTCCTCTTGGACATGCCAACAATACAATTCCCACTGTTTCTTCCCATTTGGATGTTTCTTTTAAATAAATCATACTAATCGTACTTAATCCCGTATGACCCAGAATCCTTTAATGGCCGTTTCCTCCTTCCTGCATCTCCCTACATTCCTTGTCTTTCCTGGCTCCTTTTGGATGTTATACAAATGTCAACCCTTCACTTTTTTATCCAACTCGCTCTTCCCTTTGTGTTTATTCTCTCTCTTTATTAGACTTCGGCTTTACTGAAGTTCCATCAATCTGGTCTCATTTGGTTGCATCTTTTGCACATTTATCAGGTTTCTCATTTAGCAATAACAGCTGGTTTCAGCTGTGGAGGGGACGATGTGAGCGCAAGATGTTAACGTGTTATTTCTCAGCTCGCCATTGCAGTGAAGGTTTTCCATTTTGATGAAGGTAGGACTCGGAGAATGAATAAAGTATAATAGTGAAATTATTTACTACAGACAGCAATCGAACATGCAATCCGGCGTAGGTTGATGAAGCCACTGACTCTTACATTTTAACACAGCGAATATATACTTTCTAAAACATGTGAGCGACACCTCCTCTTCCTGTCTCGGCAGACAGGCCCTTCTAGGAATATCTATATGTCGATACCTCCTTGTGGTCAGGCCGTAGGGCCACACTGCCGTGTGATTTCAGATAGCAGAACACAGTACCCATTGTCTCTGGATTCAATCACAGTTGAGAGGGGCTTCCTCGTGACCCTCCTGAGTTAACACAAGTAATGAGTAGGTTCAATCAGGCTGCATGTATAGGTTGATTGTTACTATTACAGTGGGGATTACTCATGATTGTCATTATTTCGTCATTCCCCCCTTTGTGACTGAAAGTCACACAACCAACGGCGAGCAACATTAAAAAAGTAGGCAAAAACAGCCAAAGAAAAACCAACAAATCGTGAGAGAAAGCAATGCATCAATCAATGTGTCCATCCTGTAACCCTACCGAGATTACAAACACAGAGACGAAGTTAACAACCGAAACATAACCAAACCAAAACAAAATATTACCCAAAACAAAACCCAGTAACGAATCCACTTTCCCAGTGACCGTCATACAAGGTTTTGGTTGCGTTTTAGAGGGGTACTGAGGGTAGTGCCGGCGTTGATCATGCAATCCCACGAGCAAAGTGGTTGGGGAGTAAGTCCACCTTGCCCACCATGTAGTTTGTGAGATATACCCTGGGGCTGCTACGACCTTCTTGATATCTGAGGGGTAGACCGTTTCGTTACTGTCCCCGAGCCTGCCGCCCGGGTTAATAAATCACCATTTCTATACTGTGTCGCGGTGCGTTGGGACGAGATTACAACTTGTCCTGTAGCATCGCAGGGTTTTTTAGGATGGAAAGTACCTTTAAATAATGTGCTATTGTTGATGATAAGCATCCATGTTGCATAACTAGCAGACAGAGGGCTTGTGGGCAGTGGAGATTTTCGGGACGTGGCAGAATCTGCTGCTGCTGCTTTCGCAAGGGCTTGTCTAGCGCAAGCAGCCAATGCTGGATTCTTACTTGGGTTAGAAAATCGTGAAGGTTAGGATGAGTAGCATTTTAATCGGCGATGGCTTACGTGTTTTTCGAGCGCGGCGTATATACGATGGTGGATCTGGATGGATTGGGTCACTCAGTTCTTCTTCAGTGTGGTACTTGGCTGTGGGTAGAGGACGGGGTAGCACGGTGATCAGGTGTTTGGCTCTAGTTCATGAGGTTGGGCCAGGGTAGCCAGGTGACTCTGGATCTACTTTTGGGTTGTGGCAAGTGCAGGTGCTGGAGTACAGTGGGTTAGGTGGAACCACACTGCTTTCCCCCTGACTTTCAGGGCTGTGGGGATAAGCAAAGTTATTTGGAAAGGGCCGTTGGTGTGGCTCGTCCCACTTCCTTTTGTGTGCCTTGACGTATACCCAGTCTCCCACATTCAGGTTTTGTCGTTCTGGAGTGGGGGTGTCATCCGGAATCAGCTATGTAGTTTTCTATGGTGGCTTGTAGATATGGAGAGAACCAATGTTTTCCAATGTTTCTCTCCCCCCTTGCAGAGTGACAATCTTGTGTGTCAATCTGCATAACAATGGTAGTAGGCTAGCGGTTGTTTGGCGATGTAGGCCAGATGTTTTGGCATACACCACCCACAGGGCTCCAGACTAACTTTTTACATTGGTTGCACTAGTGCACCAGCACATAAATTAGGGGCATCCAAAATTTTTCACTGTGCCTTTTGCCTCGGCAATAATACATTTTAAGTGTTACCTTTTTTGTCAGTTCCATATACATTGGTAATTTATTCCATTCACTTCATTGGTTGCCTGTCAGTTTTAGAATAGATTTTAAAATCCTCTTATTGGTGTTCAAAACACCCAATGGATTAGCGCCCGAATACTTGTCAGACATGCTTCTGATGTTTGCTCCCTCTAGATCACTCAGGTCCTCTGGCACTGGCCTTTTAGTTGTTCCCCGGGTGAGGACAGAGACCTACGGGGAGGTGGCATTTAGTGTGTACAGTCCTCGCCTCTGGAACAGCCTGCCAGAGGAGCTGAGGTCATCAAAATCTGTGAACATGTTTAAAAAAAACCTTAAGACGTACCTATTTAGCTCAGCATTCCCTTAATCCATTTTATCATCATTAAAAAAAAAAATTAAATAGCATCCACCCTTTTCTACTGTACACTGATATCTCTGTTCTACCATGTCTCTTATTTCTAATACTATCTTTTCCTTATATTATAATTTATTATCACTGTATTTTTGTATTCTCATTGTATTTTTATATTTTCATTTCATTGTTGTATTTTGTTGTATTTTCATTGTTAAGCACCTTGTATTGCAAATTTTGTACAAAAGGCGCTATAGAAATAAAGTTAGATTTGATGATTTTATTTTCTGCCCAATGCCTCCTTTTCTCACACCCATCCAACACTTTTTGTCCTTAGTTTTTCTTTCTCCCAACTTGGTTCTAATACTGTTTTTGTTGGATCACTATGCCCTTCGAAAGTACTCCAATAGGTAGGCCTAGGTGCAAGTTGTTTCCTTATCTTTTCTAAAGGCATTTTCCCGACCTCTACCCACATGGCTGATACTGGGGTTGTTTTATATGCACCACAGCAGATCCTCAAGGCCTAGGCTTGAATGACATCCAGTTTTTTGGAATGTGGCGTTTGCTGCCTATCCATATGCCACACCACCATAGTCTAGTGTTGATCTCATGGTTTGCTATGCACATCCATCGGCTCCCCACTGTGTTCCAGCCAAACATCTTATGACATTAATAATCGTTTTACATGTCGTGATTATCCTATTATAAGGTGACTACATTTCTGGAAAAAAAAAATGGACTTTAGTTTGTCGGTCCATGTATCAACAAAATATCTGATGTGATAATGAAATGGAAAAAAGGGGACATATTTACATTTTGCCTATTCTTATAATGGTAAATGCAGTACTGTAGTAAAATATTGGGCAGTACATGATCAATGGTTTACTATGAGTTGTTCTAAGATTTGGTAAACATTTTATATTATATTGATCATTTATCGGTCATGCCTGCTTATGGAATAAAGTCGACCCACCTTTAGCAAGGTCAGGTTTAGCACAGGCTGTCAGATGGACATGAGACTAATTACCCACAGTCTCAAAATTAAAATTCATGAGCAAGGTAGAACGTTTGCCATTTAAAAATCTAAAAATAAATAAATAAATCATATTTTTGAAAACCAGGGACATTTCCAGGGACAGCTTTAGCTGGGAACTAGCCACCAGAAATGGGGACTGTCCCCCAAAAAAATGGTTGGTCCTTGGAAAACGGGGATGTCTGGTCACCCGATCCTGTTAATGTGTTGATTCCAAGTCAGCCTCGAGTCAAACCACACCCTGAGGAATTGAAATGATGTCACGCTTTCCAGCTCTCTCCCACATCATTTCAGCTTTAACTCATTTCCTGTATTTGTTGCTTCTGCTGCTGTTTCCCACAGGCCTATGGCAGCCTCCACGGCGAGGGCTTCCTCACTAAGCTCTGCAACACTGCCTACCAGTGGACAGGAGGTCAACATTTCAACCAATAAAATATCATGTCTCCCTACCCAAAGTGTGCAAACGGGCACAGATCAAATTATGTCAAGTTGTCTTCTAAAAGTAAGATGCACTCCGAAAGTCATTTCACATTGTCATCGTTATTGCACAATATGACAAATGAGTTAGAGATGTAATTAAGTTATATGCTATTTTATAGAATATAATGCCAAATTCTAGATGCTGCAAATTAGCATTTTGTATTTTATAAGCAGTGCTATTATAGTTGTGTGTTTAACTGTATTCCCTCTATACTACACTGTCCTACTGGCCCATCAGGTATCTGCCCAGCACCTGGTAATAACACATGGGACTTTGAAGCTGTGGAGCCAGAGGCAGCCAGACACTTTAGGGCAGGCCTATTCAACTAACGGCCCGTGGATCCTTTTGATCCGGCCCGCAAATGTATAAGAACATAAACAATCAGAATCAATTTTCCCTGAAAAAAAGCTGTTTCTGAGCAAGAATGAGAGTTCCATTTCCTCCAATAGGAAACCATTTTATCTGCTTTGTACCGCCCCCACGAACCGCCCATGATCCTGCACGCTCTGTGTGCGCAACGTCGGCCTCTGCTGTTGCAAAAAGTTTCAAGCGCTAACAAACAAAGTTTGAGAGCAGAAATGTCGTTGTCCACATTAAAAAGATGTTATCTTTTTCTCTGTTGTCTATTTGGATGGAGTCATTTATCTTTCCTCGAACCCTGGAAGCTTACGGACGTCCGGGTAACAAAATGAGCTGAGACAGTGGGTACTGTGGGCCGAGACAGTGGGTACTGTGTGAGATCACAATGCTTCTGGTGTATTCAGGTCGTTGGAACATATTTATACAGTATCAAAAACAAGTTGTATGTGGCCCGTCAAGGCGCTGTCCATAATCACATGTTCAGCACCCCCAAGACGACAGTGTCTGAGTATTTGAAGAAGGAGAACAACGTCACTGAGTAATGGGTGAAGCAGGTACAAGGCCTACACAAGGGGTACAAGGTTATACAGTAGTTCACATTTACTGTGTGGGGGAAGAGACATTACACCTTGGGCTGGAGAAACCTTACAGGCGTCTGAAGGATAACAGATAACTTCATCGCTCTGCCCTCGCACATTTAGTCTAAACATGAAGAATTGGTGCAGAGTGAAGTGGACAGTTACCAAAACACAAATATAATAAAGAATAATACCAAGTTCATATTGACATACCATACACAACTCCTAACAAAAGGCCAAAGTGAAAATCGACAATTCAACAAGGAGTGGACTGTGAAATATCTATTTAGTAATGTGGGACCAAAGCCCATATCTTTGATCTGCAACGAGCAAATTGCAGTAACAAGAAAATACAATCTGAGAAGGCACTGCATCACGTCTCACTTCGAACTTCATTGGAAACACATCCGATGGGTTCAGATGCGCGTTGAATCACAGTGCAAAGCCTCTCTGTGAACTACCACAGAGGGTAGCTATAAAGGCCCGGTCCTGCTCAGCACAAGAGAGGAGTACCAGCCTCCCTCTGTGTTGCATGGACTCTTGGTCAAAGAAAAAAAAGAAACCCTTCACAGATTGTGAAACAGTGATAGACTGCACACTAGCTGTCCTTTAAGATGTAGGGACCGATCATAAGGTGAAGAAGAACATAATTTCGTCTCTCCAAAATATACCAATGTCCGACATGACAGCGAAGTCGAAGCTCTCGCAACAGATGTATTTGAAACCCTTTTGGAGAGGTGATGTCACTGGCTGTTGATAAGTCAACAGACCGCAGCAGAGTGGTGCTTTGACTTGTGTTGAATGTAAATAACATGATCACATGTGGCTTGATGTATTTATATATAAGGCCATTTCTGTTAATGACTTGATCAGACTGATTTATGGCTGAGGCTATTTATTTTGATTGTTAATTTGAATAATATGAATGAAAATAATAATAAGAGTACTCAGTTTTGAATTTATCTTTTGTGAAGTGAAGTGTTGAATTGATTTATTGAAACAAATAATACATGAAAAATAACAGGTCTATGTAGAAATGTATGAACTGACTGCCCTATTTTGTGTTAGATAAACAATAATAGTCAATAAACACTTTATGCACAGTAGTAAGGGTATAGTGTTGTTTTTTATGTTCACATGCAAGTTCTTAAATGCGATAATTACTCTTCATCTTTTCTGGCCCCTGTTCATTTTCAATTTCAATAATCTGGCCTTCATAAGAAAGTACCTGAATAGCCCTGCTGTAGGGTTGCTGAGAGAGAGAGAGTGTGAGTGAGTGGAGAGACAAAACATGGCGAGTCAATGATCTGCTGTGATCGTTACTCCTCTTTCTTGCCTCAAGGACATACCTTTGAAGACCATGACCTTTGACCCCGAGTAGCGGGTGGTATGCTGGTTGCAGGCCCCTTTCGTACTGTACGCACGTTCGAATGTGAATTGTGACGGATGCGTTGCCTTTACTGAAGAGCAGACCATTCAAGGTGACTGGCATCTTCAACAGCGCCATCGCCACTCTCAGGGAAGGCAACGCTGACCTCTATTGGTGATATGTGGTAACGCACCGTCCGAATCCAAGTGCATCTAAAGCATGTTCTCTATGGTTACATGCGTAAGCCCATTAGGTTGTAAATACGTATTGACGGCATGTTCTCGTTATTTAGCCGTTTTAGAAAAGCAAGTGCATTCAAATAACGCAACAGACACTGAATAAAAGGAGGTCAGAAATATGCCTACATCCTATCCGCGCGCTGCGCACACACACGCGCACACGCACACTTTATTATCAACCTCTGACCAGAAAAAATATACCTTTAAGAACTCCTTTACTGTTAGCAACCGTACAACATATAAAATAAATGGTCTAAGCAAGCAAGTCCACCTGACCAAACGTCCAGGGTGAGCTTCAGTAGGCCCATTAATGGGCCTGAAAGTATTCCATTAAAAGACAGCTCCATGTAAATCCAAAACCAAATAACCCAACATACATTCATGTCAAAGGTCCTTCCTAACAATGTGCTTTATTCATTTAAACTTGCACTTAATCATAGTGCAGTTGCTTTGGCACATGTCAGCCACCTTGGGCACTGCCTCCAAACACAACTCAAATGTGGGTGTGGCCAAATCAACACCTAATTAACTTCACCTGCTTTTATCATCCCAACACAACACAACCCCAATACATACATTAAAAAACAAACCCAAAACAAACAGTATTACAATATAACCAATGTATTTGTTTTGTGGTGTTCATATGAGCCACTGTATTACATCATGCGGCCCATTAATGCAAATTTGGTAGCAATAGCAGCAACATAAACCAAATATGTTCTGTGTCCACTCGACCGATGGCTTCAAGCCCTGGAGCTGCAACCTGCAGTCTGGCAGGTCTATCTGGTCCAGACAGACCGGCTGTCCCCCCCGAAGGAGTCCTCCTTCCTTGCTGGGTGTCTGGTGTCACTCATGCTGTGTCACATGGGGAGCTCCTGGAAATAGCCAAGGGGGCTCCAATGGAGAGAGGAAAGCACACAACAGGCTGATGGAGATTGCAGTGATAATCGAGTGTCCAAAAAAAAGACAGGCATCGCAGTGAGACGTTGTGTGCGTGAATGCATTGTGTGGAAACAGGCGTGCACACGAATTGCATTGTGCAGTATAGGAAAGTGTGTTGTATTGGACGGTATATTCTTGGGTTTGTTACCAGAGGTACCATTTCACTCTCTTCTCTGGCCAAGGAAACCTGCAGGGAAACCAAGTCCGTCTTGGAGCCTGTTTTGTCATTATGAGTTATGAATGAGTTATGAATGAATTATGAATGCACCCTTGTGTGAGAGTCAGAGTAGGTACTCTTTCAATGACACACAATTACCTTCGAGTCTGAAAGTGTCACAACTCACTGTCTACCGTCAAATCAGCCCCACTGTATGATTTGCAATAGTTTTGTCAAAAGTTGCATTATATACAAGCTCATTCTAGCCATAGCTTTAATATTGAGCATTTACATAATGTATGTGTGCTGGGTGAGTCTTGGGTCCACATGTTGCCATCCCCATGCAGACTGAGAGAAACACATCCTGTCCATGTTCAGCCACCAAGATGCCATTCCTAATTTCCTAATGAACCGATTATTTTCCCATCATCCTTCCCGTGAAGGTCATCCTTCACGCTGTAACGACCCGCCTTCACCGAAAGGTGGCAGTGTTCGCACATCCAAGACGAAAAGGGGAAACGGTGAAAAACCAAGCGGTTGACATAATTACAGAGGTTGCATTAAGATCACCCTGCTGCCAGAGCCGCCACTCAATGGCTGTTGAGCACTTGATCTGAAGGACCTGCGCGTTTATGATGAATTATACAACAAGTCTCCAGACGGGATGATGTAAGACAGATAGAAAGAATTACAGATGGAGAGAGTTAAAGAGAAGGGTGGAGGGGTGGGGGGGGCAGTACAGATCAGATATGATGAAGCCAAAAGGCTTTGGGGATGAGAGGAATGTGTCTAATTAGCCAACAGATCTCAGGAATATATTTGTAGCCCTCTGAGGAGATTTAGCCGAAGACAGGGCTGTATTTTTTCAGCTCTGCTTTCTTTCAGGCATGACAATAAAAGTTAAAAGTTTCCGTGAATTTCTCCCCCGATTCTTCATTTTGAAGCAAAGCCCTGCCGGATTCTCTGAAGTATTACATGTTCAAAGTATTTGGGATAGGGGGACCAGCTAAAACAATATTAAAAAAAAGATAAATCTCTTCACATACTCCCATGTGCAATGGCACTAGCAATTCAAAAAGGTGTAACGGCTGTTGGAGGAAAAATAGAAATACACATGAGAAAGAAGAAAAACTTTTGGCCTAATGCTGCCATTTATTTCGACTAGTCTGCCCTACGAGTAAGTGTCTCTCATAATATATGCATTTATGCAGGAATACAGGATTTCACTACCCTATTTTCCCCAAGCTACTGCGGTCACACTGTTATGGCTAATAGTTAAAAAGGGGCATTAGGCGAGAGACCTTTTAAAAGCCAAAAGCGTGGTAGTTGGTTTTGTGTTGAGCAGGGGACGCTTTATTGATGGCTGTTGGGCCCGGTTGAG
>JAOPHQ010000392.1:0-37500 GCA_030340625.1 Merluccius polli
AAATTTATTGAAAAAGGTACAACCAATTAGATGAAGGTATAGGATCCAGAGAGATGTAACAGAACATAAACCGAAGTGCATTTTTTATAACGTTTTTTCTTTAAATGTCTATCTGCAATAAATTCCACGAGTCACTGCTTTACTAATACCATTTTAAGACACAAAGACAGGTTGGCCTTTGTTAACATAACTAAAACAGGCCAACTACAGTAACTACAGGTTTAAAAAAAAAAAAAAAAAAAGTTTGGTAACATACAAAACAAATGTTATTTTACAGCTATATTCACTTGAGTAAAATACAAAATGGAAACCGAAGAATGCTTCTTGAGCACCTTTTCATGCTCATCGCTGCTTGAAAGGGATCAAACGGTTGCAAAGTTATTGATTCAAGAACTATTGGTTTACCGTCAATTCATATTTATTGTAGTCCATATTTCTTTGCAAGATGCCCCTTTTCACCAACTATAGCCACAGTCAGCAAAAATGTTAGCACCACACCTTGAAGAATTTATATCAAAATTATATTTTAAAATCATGGCAGGATGTGAACCCCTTTTGAAAATATATTCAGCCCATTTTGGTGAAATGGTAGTTTGTTTTTTCAGGGGATAGTTTTTTTCAGTAAACTGAAGGACGCATAGAAAACCTTGTCAACACCTTTTCATTGTTCCTCAATTTCATTTGAAGTCAACTGTTGAAACTGACAATCGACTAGTTTCAGAGCATTTTTCTTCAGACAAACTCAGGAATACAAGCAAGTAAATTGAGACACTAGGACTCTAGATGGAATGGTACATGCTAACTATAGACGTCTACCAAGTTGCTCCCATCCATTAGTCTTGATAAAAAACATCATGCCATCTCTCTCAAAGTCCATGATTGTGGCCACAAGAAAATAGATGTACTTAATTTGGACAACGTTTCATTGAAATCAAGGTAAAAAGCTGCATCTCCCAGTGAAGTTATTTAAAAAAGCTATGGGTTTGACAAAAAAAAACTGATCTATAGGTTTGGTTTGCGCGTCTTTACCGCCCCCTACTGGTATATTACACAAGTTTGAATGGTGAAGTAGTGGTGCAGTAACTGAATTGTGCATGTGATTGTGTGCGTCAGTCTTGGATGGGCTTGACAGTGCTGTTGGCAATGGCCCATCGTTCTCAGGGGGAAAGGTGAGGAGTCTGACTGTACAGGCAGAAGTCAATTTGTGTATGTGTGCATTCATGTGTATATATTGAGTCAGAGTACGAGCATGTGTGTTTTATTTGCCCATTTGTGTGCGTATGAATGTGTGAGTGTTCATATAGTTGTGGCTGGTGGTGAGTACGGCAGAACAGGCTCGGGGACCAGTTTCTCCAGGTAGAGGTTGGTTCTTCACGTGGGATCCAAGTTCTTAAGGAAGACCTTAAGGTTTAGAGTTATCTCTGTGGAGCCCAGGTCCTCCGAGCGAGGGCAACGTTCCCCAGATGGATCAAGGTTCTCCAGGTACAATCGGCAACTCCAGGTCGAGCCTGGTTCTATAGCTGGACCGAGGGTCTCCACTGGTAGCACCTGGATCTCTAGGCGGACCCCAGGTGATTCAGGTGGGTGGGCTGTGGGAGGAGCTGGTGTCCGGCAGGGTGCTGGGCTGCTGCCGGTCGCCGGGTGTGCTGTCAGCCTGCAGCGAGGTCAAGGCCGTCGAGGAGTACCTGCACTTTGGAGAGCCGCATTCACAGCTGAACTGCTTCCTCTTCACCTCCCAGAAGTGTTCGCCGTAGTTGAACCTGAGAAGGGCGGGGAGAAGAGGATATACATTAGGAAAAGGTATAGTAGATCCAAGTGTTGGCTGATGCAATTCAAAACTATTAACTTGGAAGTGAATAAAGATAGAGCTGCATTGGTAGAGCATGGCAAATGTTATAAGGCATCTGGCTCAAGGATGTTTATAGAGACTTGGGACCTAATGAACCTCGAATCATTCAGTGGTGGTGGGTGAACACACTAAGGGACCCAAGCCCAGGCCCCGAGTATACTTGACCCCAAAGTCCAGTTTGTTTTAGTGTGAACAGGGTTAGTGTAAATGTACCATACTAGAGTCCACTTGAAAAGGTGGTCTGGAGTACGGTTCATGTGTAATATAATAAAATATAAATTCAAATGTTTGGTTCATTGATAATTAATACTTATGTTTTTCTTGGCTGCTTGGGAGATGAAGCAAGCAAGCAAATTTAAGACGTCACTTTGGACTCTGGTAACTTGTGATGGCATTTGCTATTATTTATGACATTTTCAAGACTAATAAATGATTGGACTGAAACTAATCGTTGGTTGCAGCCCCTACTGAAGACAGACACAAACCAAACCCTACCCAAGCTCCTCTCCAGCCTTGATGTTCTCGCAGGCAAAAAAGGCAATGTGGGGGAAGCGAAGGTCCTGGTGGCTGGTGAACACCCGACACGCAAACAGGTTGGGCTCGCACATGTGGTTGATGAAGCGGCTGATGTTCCCGTAGAAGTGGGCGTCGATGCAGTAAACGTCCTTTGGCTGAGAGAGAGTGGGAGACGATGTGACAGACGGAGAGAGAGGATGTGAGAGAAAAGGACGGAGAGACAGACAAAGTGAGAGAAAGACAGATGGCAGAGAGTGAGAGAGCAAAAGGGAAAAAGAGACAGAAAGACGAGGGAGAGAGACAAACGATCCCAGCTTGGAGTTAAATGAGGCGGGTTCCTACAAACAACAACACGTACACATCAACAAAAAACAAGTTGAGGCGAAAAAATGCAAGGGATAGTGTACAAGTAAGTTGTAAATGACATCAACACGCAGAATTTCAATCATCTGGTGGATACAACTCTGGCGTGCAGCGTAGGAAGTGCTGGCTATATGCCCCTGTCCAGAAGCAAAGTACGTACACCAGGGAGGTATGGAAAGTATTTCAGGTCTGTGTGTACCTTGTTGTCCATGCTGAACAGGTAGGTGTCGTTCTTTCTCATCTCAGCCTCCTCCTCTGAGATTATCTCCCCCACATACCTGGGAAACAACAGTTTAGATTAACTGGAAATCATAGCGATTAAGTTTAAAACCACCAGAATTAATTGTGCTGTATATAAATTAGGGCTGGGCAATAATTCAATACTATTGTTTATCGTCTTTGAATGGTACTTATTATGAATCGTGATACCCGGTTTTATAGTATAAATTAATGACAATGAGAAGATCTGACCTTAAAAGTATCAAATATGAGGTTTGAAAAGTCAGTGAGAAAGGAAAACTAGTTTAAGCCTGAGATGTAATGACCCCCTTAGACTGTTTATTTTGAATTCATAAGCATATCATGATATTTATTGATATTGTGTATAATGACCCATAATTATCGTGATAATACATTCTTCCATATCGCCCTGCCATATAAACATATAAATGCAAAACCTACTCGCAAATGAAAGTGCCCTGCGGTATGTCTTGTAGCGCTCGGACCCCCCAGCCCTTCTTTGGGGTCCTGAACAGCTGAAGTCTGGTCCTGAAAAACAAAGGCTTTAATTTTTCCATTTTCACTGAAAATAACATAAAACTACCATCATATACACATGAGGACGAAATTATTAGCCCCCCTATGAAAATTTCATTTTTTTAAAGTATTTCCCAAGTGCTATTAAACAGAGCAAATAATTTTTAACATAGCTTTTTCAAACATCCTAGTTTTATTTTGGATGCTTACATTATTTTACTTTCCACACAGAAACAAAATTATTTCACAAAAACCAAAAACTACCAGGGTCGAAATTATTAGCCCCCTTAAGAACTGACCTTTTTATTGAGCCAATTATTTCACAAAAACTACCAGGGTCAAAATGATTAGCCCCCCTGATGCTAATAGTCAATTGTGTAATCTTATTGCTGGATAACAGCCTGCAGTCGTTTGTTGTAGTTTTCAACAAGTCTCTGACACGTCTCCTGAGGAATCCCAGCCCATTCTTCTTTGGCATATCTCTCAAGCTCCTCCAGATTTGATGGCCTTTTGGCATGGACCTTGGTCTTCAGTTCACCCCACAGATATTCAATTGGGTTCAAGTCAGGTTGTCTTTAGCATACTTCAGTCTGGCTTGAAGGTGTCTCTTCTGCAGAAGTGGAGTTTTTCTTGGTCTGCAACCTCGCAGTTCATTCCTGTGCAGAGCTCTAGTGATTGTCTTCTTTGATACTACAATTCCCGACTTGGCTAAGTCATTCACTAGTGTCTTGGCAGTTGTTCTGGGGTCTTTAGAAACATCTCTCACTAGTTTTCTTTCCAGAGTCTTTGAAATCTTTCGCTTCCTACCTCTGCCAGGCTTGTTCTGTACTGTGTGGCTCTCTTTGAATTTCTTGATGATACTTCTCACTCCAGTTCTTGACACTTGGAAACGCTGTGATAACTTTGTATATCCTTCTCCTGCTTTGTGAGCATCAACAATTCTTTTTCTCAAGTCTAAACTGATTTCTGTTGTTTTTGGCATGATGCTTTCTCAAGTGACAGCTCAAACCCTAACTGAAGCTTTTATAATGTGTGTAAATTGGGAGATAACCCTCAGTTTTGAATTGATTTTACAAGCTTTGAGCATTACAAAGTTAAAGCACAGTATTGCACAACAGTGGTTTGTGCTATGGCTCAATAAAAAGGTCAGTTCTTAAGGGGGCTAATAATTTCGACCCTGGTAGTTTTTGGTTTTTGTGAAATAATTTTGTTTCTGTGTGCAAAGTAAAATAATGTAAGCATCCAAAATAAAACTAGGATGTTTGAAAAAGCTATGTTAAAAATTATTTGCTCTGTTTAATAGCACTTGGGAAATACTTTAAAAAAATGAAATTTTCATAGGGGGGCTAATAATTTCGTCCTCATGTGTACGTCTGTGTGTTCATGTGGGTTTCCTCCCACACCACAAAACATGCAAGTTAACGCTCCCGCCCTGCTGCCTGTAACCGAGGCAAGGCACTACATCTGGAGTTGGTTCCCGGCGCTACCCTGTGTGGCAGCCCACTGCTCCTAGCTCCTAGCATAGGAGGGGTTAAATGCAGAGGATGAATTTCCCCACAGGGATTAATGAAGTATCAAATCAAATATATTTTTTCCAACAGTTGGGAATACTTAAGAGGGGAACGAAAGTATAACATTGTTAGTGGGGGTTGCACCTCAGTCCGTTTTGCACCACGCGGTTCTTGCAGGTCCTCCGGCAGGAGCACGCGTGGTTGCACTCAAAGATGAGGGGGGGCTCCTCCATGCAGAACTCGGGCAGCAGACGGCCAGCCTAGAGGGCCAAAAAGGAGACGAAAAATGGAAAAACACACCTTCAGGTCTGTATCTCTTTACTTGTTGAAAGAGAGTTTATCTGTATATTATTATATTATTATTATTAATATATAGGCAGATGTTGATAAAGGTGAGAACGATCTGTGTGGAACCACCAAACAATGTAAGATTCGATATTACGATTTATTGCGATTCTTTTTACTGTGGCTGTAGTGTACTTCTTGTATGCTATACTGGGAGGGTTTAAGGGAAGGTGACATGCTACTGGTGATGTAGTGTACTTCTTGTATGCTATACTGGGAGGGTTTAAGGGAAGGTGACATGCTACTGGTGATGTAGTGTACTTCTTGTATGCTATACTGGGAGGGTTTAAGGGAAGGTGACATGCTACTGGTGATGTAGTGTACTTCTTGTATGCTATAATGGGAGGGTTTAAGGGAAGGTGACATGCTACTGGTGATGTAGTGTACTTGTATGCTATACTGGGAGGGTTTAAGGGAAGGTGACATGCTACTGGTGATGTAGTGTACTTCTTGTATGCTATACTGGGAGGGTTTAAGGGAAGGTGACACGCTACTGGTGATGTAGTGTACTTGTATGCATTTCATGTGAAAAATATGAACGTACTGTAAAAAAACAAACATGAAATAAAAATAACGTGCGATACTTAAGTGAATTGATTTATGTCCCCACCCCTAGCGGAAGCAGCAAACAATGTAAGAATTCGGCCTCTCCCATAGTCCTCACCTTGTCATACCAGCAGCGCAGGCTGAGCTGTCCACACATGCACACGCTGGACGAGCAGTCCTCCTTACACACACAGTACTGTGGGGGCAAGGAGACATAACATTATTTAATAACGTTATTGTGTTTTTATTTGATTTGATTATTAAGAATGACAAAGGGCTTCTGTGACATTGCTTTGTTTCGTAAATGTTCATGTTGCATTTGAAGTAAAACTTTCCCTTTAAACTAACAAATGCTGAATGCAATGCAATGTATGGCATCTGAACACACTCTGCAATTAATGTTGTCAGACCTGTATGTTTGTTGTTGTTTTGCGTTTTTCACTTCCTTGTCCGGCTTAGCTTTGCACCTCAAGGCGAGGCACATTTATTGAATGAAAACCGCCTGTGTAGTGTGTGTGGTTGGTAGCTGGTTTACAGCCTCACCTAGCCTGAGTCAGACTCTGGGGCTAGGTGGGGCTGCACATCTGATGATGCATGAGCAATCATGGCACCCAGGATAAACCAACATAAATCCACACACACACGCGCACACACACACGTACACACACCATCTGCTTGGCTGCTACCAGCTTGCCTCTTCCAATAAATGGATTTCTCAATCAACATCTACCTGTGTCTTGTGTCAGAGGAGCCCAGAAAAGCCACTTATGTGGTGTGTGGCTGGGGGTAAACTGCTACACCCACAAACAGGCCTATAAAGTGATGATAAACTATGACCACTGCACATTGTATGCCATGCAATGACTGACTTCAACTTGACGTCAACCTACTACAAAATGCATTTATTTAATTCACTTGGAATTGAAATACTTTTCCGTGCTTGCGTCCGTCCGTTTCACCTGTAAGTGTGTGATGTTGCGGTCGATGTTCATGGGCGAGGTGACGCAGTTCTCTGGGATGTATTTGTAGTTCTCCGGACACGGCTGGCCGTCCTCGGCATTGACGCATGGGATGGGAACCCTCTCGTGTCCCCTGGCGACGTCTCTGTACAGGACACAGGAAGTGGCGGCGGTTAGTAGGACAAAAATCGATTGTGACACTGCCCATCTACCACACATTTTCCATTTCAAGGTGTCCTACACTTTTGGGGTGTGGCAAAAACAGAAAAAGTATAATTTATAGTTCGTCAGGAAGGTGTTGTTGTGGAAACATGGGTATGATAATCTTGTGTATATGTCTAATGTTTTGGTTTGACAGCTATAATGAGAGCAGGTAAACTTTTCATATATATATATCTTTTTTTTTTGCATGCGTTCAACAGGATTTTCCCAGTTTTCCAAGGACATCAATGAAGGTGACTCGTTCCAATTGCCATGCCCATGAACCTCTTTGGCTTGGGCCGCTCACAGTGAACCCCGCAGCTGACACAAATACAAAACTTGGAATATCATTTAATGTGACGCCAGAGTATTTGTGACCAGACGAGACAGCATGTCTGGAGATAAGGAGCCATCTGGTACCAGAACATTTAATTCACAAGTGGACAAATAGTTCCTTCACAAGCCAACAGCAGATCATTTAGGTAGGTCAGAATAAATCCAACAGACTGGAACAAACAGAATTTAGTACTTTAGTCTTCAAAAACAAACAAACAACCAAATTCACTAAAACCGAGAGACAAAGTAGTTCACCAACATTCACATAAGACACCTTGGAAACCTTCAAACATGAGTTGTCAAGGGTGTGTAACTTTATCGCAACCACACGCATTTTCTACAGAATTCTTGCAGAATTATTCCTGAAGTCGAGACGGGTGAACTTTAGTTCAGTACCTGTTGAGGACCTTCTCAGTGCCCTCCGGAGGGCAGGTGTTGGAGGCCTCCCTCTGCCTGCGGTTGGCCTGGAGGCAGAGCCAAGCCTTGGAGGTCTGGCCACAGCAGTCCAGAGGGGTCTCGCCCTCGCGGTTCCTCATGTACACGTCAGCCCCCTGGGACAGGAACAGCCTGGGGGGGAGGAGGAGGGAGAACAAGACACCTGGGTCGGTCATTGTTATAATTATGGGATGCTTCAGAGCAAACGATTAGCATGAAGGTTTGTCTTCCAATCTAGTGTATGGGATGGCCGACAAGCCAGACTCACGTGACACACTCGACGCGGTTCTCCCGCGCGGCGATGTGCAGCGGCGAGTCCCCGTGGATGTTGAGGGCGTGCAGCTCCCCGTGGGCCTTGATGAGCAGCTCGGAGATCTCCACGCTGCCAGAGAACGCCGCCCAGTGGAGGCAGATGTTCTCCTCCTGAACAGAGGAGCACAACACCGGCCGTTTCATTGGTTGGACGGCATGGGTCGGGGGATACAACACGCACGTCCCATTTTACACAGGTGACATAAGTGAGGTCAACTTTTCAATTGCATTGGGATCCCAATGTAATTGAAACGTTGACATTGATTGCATTGGTGGAAATAAACACAAGGCAATATATAGTGTGCGGACTACAAATGGTATGTATTACAACAGGAGAAACGTATGCATGAATAGCGTCAAAATCACAGGAGCCAAAAACTTTTAAAAGGCTTTGAAATAGCCAACAGAAAAGCACACCTGGCCAAATAATTTTTATTCATAGAAAAGAAAAATGTATGTCAACAGCAAAACCAATATTTAGCAACAATAGCAACACATTTGATTCCTATTGAAAGCAAATTGCTAAAGGGATTAAAATGGACACCTTGTCTCGGATGCTGACGTCAGCTCCTTTGGACAGCAGCAGCTTCACCTGGTCCAGGTGTTTGTATTCTGTGGCCCAGATCATAGCCGTCCACCCCCCATCGTCCTGGAGGAAACACATTTCACATGCAAGAAAAATATATAATGCCAAAAATGAGAAAGAAAAAACAGAACACGATAACATGAATAAATGAGAAAAAAAACATTAATTTTGATGATTTTGATAAAGTTAATAGTTATTTATTGTAATAAAAATTGTAGTAATATTTTTACTGGCAGTTATTTTCCAAAAAGAAAGAGAACAAAAAGAAATTGAGAATGAGACAACCTGACAGTCGGTTGATCCAGTTTGTGTTGATCCAGTTTGGGATCAACCAACCCACAACATATTTGGGGGTTCAAAGAGTTCAGAGTCCCATTTTATGACGCCGTTGAAGGAGAAAAGTGGGTACCTGACAGTTGATGTCGATGAGCTGGGTGGAGAGAAGGTACTCCACCACCTTGTAGTGACCCGACTTTGCCGCTAGGTGGAGACACGTGAAGCCTTCGACGTCCTGCGAAACCACACATAACAAAACTGCTCAACGACAAACGCGCACACACCTTCAAACAACCCCAGTGCATGTAGGGACCGCATCTCTAATAGGCATATACAGTATATAGTATTTCTTAAAGGGCCTATGGGGGATTTTGCATGCATAAATTCCTAAGCACGGGTAATGGCAAAAATGTCTTCTTTCCGAACTTTTTGATTTGTACATTTTATGTGCATTATATCCAGTTAAGCCACTCCCATTGTCTGTTTATAACTAAAGTTTATTCAGGATTATACCCAACATTAGTTTGATTGTTATTGTTAAGGAATTTTGGATTCTTACTGACAGCTTACAGCTATACTTGAAACTGTTTTATGTTTACCTTTGATATTTTCAGCTTAGGCCTATATTTATTTTTTCCCTATAGTTTATCACTTGAAACTGTTTTTAATTTGCTGAATGCAAGCTTTATTCTCACCGCTGAATCCAATGCAATGTATGGCATCTGACCGCACCCTGCCATTAATGTTGTCAGACCGGTATGTTTGTTGTTTTGCGTTTTTCGCTTCCTTGTCCGGCCTATTTTTGCAGTATTTAATTCATAGAGGAGTATACTAAAATAGGTTTTATTATATAGTTATTTTATAAACACTATTTATTTACTGAATTACCAGAAAACATGATATACCGTTAGATATATCGTTAGAGATATTAACTGTGGTACACTGTGGTCATAAAGGGATGGACATGGTCAGCAACAATACTCAGGTAGTCTGTGGCTTTGACACGATGCTCAATTGGTACTAATAAGCCCAAAGTGTGCCAGGAAAATATCCCCCACACCATTACACCACCACCACCAGCCTGAACCGTTGATACAAGGCAGGATGGATCCATGCTTTCATGTTGTTGACGCCAAATTCTGACCCTACCATCCGAATGTCGCAGCAGAAATCGAGACTCATCAGACCAGGCAACGTTTTTCCAATCTTCGATTGTCCAATTTTGGTGAGCCTGTGCGAATTGTAGCCTCAGTTTCCTGTTCTTAGCTGACAGGAGTGGCACCCGGTGTGGTCTTCTGCTGCTGTAGCCCATCCGCCTCAAGGTTCGACGTGTTGTGCGTTCAGAGATGCTCTTCTGCATACCTCTGTTGTAACGAGTGGTTATTTGAGTTACAGTTGCCTTTCTATCAGCTCGAACCAGTCTGGCCATTCTCCTCTGACCTCTAGCATCAACAAGGCATTTGCGCCCACAGAACTGCCACTCACTGGATATTTTCTCTTTTTCGGACCATTCTCTGTAAACCCTAGAGATGGTTGTGCGTGAAAATCCCAGTAGATCAGCAGTCTCTGAAATACTCAGACCAGCCCGTCTGGCACCAACAACCATGCCACGTTCAAAGTCACTTAAATCACCTTTCTTCCCCATTCTGATGCTCGGTTTGAACTGCAGCAGATCGTCCTGACCATGTCTACATGCCTAAATGCATTGAGTTGCTGCCATGTGATTGGCTGATTAGAAATTTGCGTTAACGAGCAGTTGGACAGGTGTACCTAATAAAGTGGCCGGTGAGTGTATATATTACCTTTATTTAAACCCAAAGAAATCATTAAGAACTGGCCCTCATTTACAATGATGTTGAGCATTTAAAGATATAAAATAACAAAAGATACAAGATAAAAGAAGACAATCAATTAACAATCAATTAAAACAGTATACAAGTACAGTTCATCAAAGATACACAATACAAGATTGAATTAATTATCAATTAAAACAAGTACTGTATGTAAATAATAAAGATACAAGATATAAAACAAATCAATTAAAACAGCTGCAAATAGAAGTTAAGTGGTTAGGGATCATAGATTTGTAAAAAGTATACCTTGTGTGTGGCGCTGGCCCCAGCCCTCAGCAGGTATCTGGCCGTCTCCACGTGGTTGCCCTCACACGCCTCCATCAACGGCGTCCTCTGGTCCTCGTCACACATGTCCAGGTTAGCCCCCGCCTGGACGTGTAGCACACGCTTTTTTATCCAAGGTGACAGTTTCAGTGAATTGAGATGCAGTTCATTAAGGAGCAGCTAGGGGTTAGCCATCTTTGCTCATGGACACCTACAGGCAGTGGTGGAAGAAGTACTGATCTTTTACTGAAGTAAAAGTAGTAATACCACACTGGAGAAACACTGTGTTACAAGTAAAAGTCCTGCACTGAAAATGCTACTTAGGTAAAAGTACAAAAGTATTAGCATCAATATATATTTAAAGTACTCATTATGAAGAATGGGCCATTTCAGAATAATATATTATAGGATTATATTTATGGAGGTATTAATGTGTTCATCGCTTTAATGTTGCAGCTGGTAAAGATGGCGCTCATTTTATTTTTTTTGGTAAAAAGTACAATATTTGCCTCTGGGATGTAGTGGAGTAGAAAGTAGCAGAAAATAGAAATACTATGTAAATTAGTACCTCAAATTTGTACAGTACTTGAGTAAATGTACTTAGTTACTTTCCACCACTTGAAGCATGAAGGAAACCCACTTTGGGTTCTTGAGTGACGGTATATAAACACAAACATCTATGCCCATGCATACCCATTATGTTCCTCGTACCGTCTCAATTGTTACAAACAGTCAAACGTAAATATATTACATATTAAAGAGTATCGCCTATGTCCATGCGACCATTTTGTTTTCGATCTGTATGTAGTTTTTAAGCTGCACCTGGACAAGCATGTGACAGATCTCTTCGTGGCCCGTCTCCGCTGCAGCGTGGAGTGGCGTGCGCTTGTTGTGCGCCTCCATCTTGAAGTTCGGGTCGATGCCGTCCACTGTGACATACAGAGAGACAGAGACTTTAGACAGGAAACCGGTCTACGCCATTGAGTAACAGTCAAGAATATTTCCGTCTACCCCCGACATAGTCCATCTCTGGCCATCAGGAAATAAAGTCGGGAAATAGTTAGGGACTATTAGGAGGTGGTGCCAACGTACCCAACATCAGCACGACCTTCTTGAGTTCTGCCTGCTTGGCGGAGGTGTAAAGCTGCTTCGGATGAAACCGCAGTTTCTTAGGCCTGGTTAAAGAAAACATGTACTCAATAATAACATCAAAAACACGCAATACAAAAACCTACACACAAGTTTGGATGATGAAGGACGGTTCTTATTGTTCATATTGGATGAGGGTAATCCTCACTTCTCCACTTCGAGGGCTAGTAGAATGCTTTCCAGGGTGTCCTTGGGGTGTCCCGGGACGGCCGTGGGGGGTAGCGGCTACCCCTGGTCCAGCCAGAGGTGGTCTTATCCTGGGCCAACCAGGGGGGGCCGAGGGGTCTAGTCCGTCTCCTGGCCCGACGGACAGAGAACTGTCGGCCCTTCCCCCAGGTTCAGCTCTCAGAACCAGAGAAGAAGAGCTGGGAGGACAAGACAAGAGAACCATGAACTCCATCCCGATTAATCCAACTAAATCAGTGCAGAGCATTTAGGATTATAACAACCAAGACATAAAAGCCTAAAGTCGGCATTATAAGAAAGTAAGTCCTTAAAGCTCTAGTGTGGGACTTTTACATTTAAATGAACGTCCGTTACATTCAAGCCCTTGCCAAACTAGTTCACACCATGCTGATGAAGCCCATCACCGCCAGACAGAGTTTTTTAATCTGGTGTCTGTGGCGACTTTCCCGCACTGGCCAGATGAATGCATACGTGTTGACAGCGCGTTTGTAATTACTCTCACTCGCACTACAGCTTTAAAATAATGATCTAGCATAGCCACGTTAGCATGGTGTTTGATTCATTTCATTTTTCATTCGCCTTGATTCTGAAAATGTAGTTTGACCAATTAAACCATTGTGGGCCACTTAGACCACTTAAAGGGCTGCATTGCCACATCTATCAATGTGACACCGTCTCCTAGCAACAGCAAGAACAACCTCTCCACCCGATCACCTCGATACACCCAGGTCTCCGCCAACCTACCCGTCGGCGGTGGTGGTGTCGGCCCGGCCCTCCAGGGCCCCCGGGGTGGGGGGTCCCTGGTGGTGCAGGACAACAAGGGCCACTGTGGAGGTGGTGTCGGCCTTGGCGATGGTGACCTCCTTGGCCTTGCCCACCTCCTCGCCACAGTGCGGGCAGAAGCTGTGGCCCTTCAGCACCGAGGCACACGCCCGGTGGAAGCGGTGCGAGATGCTGAGGTCCGGCTGGCACTCCATGAAGGTCCCCTGGGACAGGAGGAGGAATAGGGTGCTGGTCAGAACCTTCTGTAATGTGTAACCTCTTGCACTGAATGGGGGGGGGTGGGGGTAACGTCCCATGGCATGTCCCTATGCAAAGTCAATGTTATCTTTTTTTATTTGAAACTAGAACAAGGGCAAATAACTACAACTAGGTTAAAAAGGGCTCTGACCAAAGTGACTCCAAAGAGTACAGGAGTCTCCCTCCAGACCATAATAAGCAGGTACCGGAATGGTTTCTTCTCCTCCCAGAATATGCAATACCTTTGAACTGTGGACCTCATGATGCAACACACCCAGGGTCCAAAATCTACTTTTTGAATTTTGTGGAAAATTTGACAGGCCAAGCAATTGCTTTAACATGTAACCCTGCATTTTCTTGTCAAATCTATCAGCCATTGGCTGCTGGCCGGTATTCATTTTGGACCTTGCACACACCCTTCCTTCTCCACCCTCGCCAACCTTCAACCCTCCCAGCCTCAACCAGCCCACGGAGCAACCATCACTACCAGTGTCACAGTTGTTACCCAAAAATAACAGACCTGACTTCAAAATGTGCTTAATTAGCAACTATGTTTTTCCAAGACTTAAGGTGGTGGGCCAGAACATTTTTAATGACACTCTTAGTTTAATTTGTATTTTACATACGTTCGTAGGGTCAATTCCAGAGCACGCAGCCCTGTTTTTTTTTCCGTCATGTCGTCATTTCCGTCATGTTTGAAGTGAGCGGAAAAATACAGCCACGATTTGCGCAGAGTGTGCTTTCCCCCGTTAAAACAATATGACTCGACAAATACAAGGTGAAATTCACATTCCTGCCGAAACAGCCGTGTGTGTTGTCAATTGGGTGCGTTGAATTTTTAAACAAATTAATTGTACCTGCTCCCGATAGCCTACCACTCGTCAGTACACTTAGCCCAATACAAAACTAAATAAACAGATAAAGTTACAGTAAAGTTCACATTATCTCTCCTAACCTATTCACCAGCTACTGTGCTAGCTGATTAATTAGACCTCATTCAGACTTTATTTTGTAACCGCGGTGACTTCAGTTGGCTGAGTTTCTCAAATGATGCTCTCTTTTCAATCAGGTATTGAGTTTAGGAAGCGATCTAACGTCGAACATAAATCGCATCGCTTACAAACTATATTTATAGCCTATCTATGGAAAACACAACACCAAATAGGACGTTAGAGGTGTACTTTGTAGTTCAAACGAGGAGATCCTGATGGCACACGGGAACCCCCAGGCAGGCACACCCACAAATCATGTCCCAATATAAATAGGCATGTTTAAAGGAAAAATAAAACGATAGATCGAACAGAAGTGGACTCAGACAATTTAGAAAATACTGAACAGCGCAGTACCGAAAAACCCACGGTCAAGGGAGAGATATCAATCCAACTTGATTGGACAACTCCATTTGATTGTATGCTTCTTGTGGAGCGTGTGTGGTTGATAGCTGACGGTTTAAGCAGCGCTGATTAAACTGTGCGGCTGGGTGGGGCTGCACACCTTCGGTGCGGAGTAATCAAGGCACACCGGATAAACCAGCCATCACCACACACACTCAGGGAGAGATAGCTCTGTAATAGCCGGCATATACCATCTGCTCTGGCTGAGACAGCTTGTCATCTCCAATAAACCGGCTTTATACAACATCTACCTGTGTGTCCTGTGTGTCCTGTATCGGAAGGAGTCCAGCAAAGCCACTTCGGTGGCGTGTGGCAGAGGTCTACTGCCACACTTCTTTATCAAAGTATGAATTAAAATAGATTAATTAAAAATTAATTAAAACAATTAAAAGGCAGAAATATAAGCCCGTTGAATGAATACAATTAATGTTATGCATATCTTGCAATCATGCTCATGTCTACTTAAAGCCTACTGCAACGCAATGGTATCACCTAACGAGGAAGTGGTTTTAAGCTGCGGGCTTATTCTGTGGCCATTTCCTTGTCCTTATATATGAGTGCAAGTAATGGTTGCATATCATGTCATGTGATGACGATGCATAACATCCACAACCATATTGTTCATATTGTATTGTCCCGCATGGGAAACTTACTTTGCAGCAGGGCATGATAGTGAAAATACTGAACAGTGCGGGTACTGAAAAACCCACAGTCAAGGCAGTTATTTGAGTCGCCATTTACTTGTTATTGAACACATTTAGTGTTTGCCAGTGTCTGTCATGGCTGCCGCTACAAGACTGCCGACATGAGCGCTTTACTGTGGGAGGCGCACATACTTGCTCAGTTACAGTTCCTTTTTAAAGGCTTAGAGGGAAAATATAATATAGGCCGAGAATGAAAATAGAATATGCGTTATTTTTCCAGTCTAGGTCATTTTCGGACAGCAAATAACAAATTAGCAAAAAAATGATAATATATTATTTTTACATCTCTCAAATTTTCTGGCGGACCGAATATTGTTGTTGGTGGGCAAGCTGTGGCCCGTGGGCCGCTAGCTGCCGAACCCTGCTGGGCAGGTTAACATATTATAACCCCAGGTTGGCTGTTGGCATGAAAAATATTGTATAGGTCAACATATTATAACGCAGTGTTAGCATTTTGCATATAAAATGGTTAACCTATTATGGCTCCAGATGAGCTGTAAGCATGTAAAATGCTAGGTTGGACATTAAGCATTTAAAAGGTTGTACAGGTCAAATCATTGTAACTCCAGGTTAGCCGCTATCATGTTAAATACTAGTGTGGAGTATGTGTTGTTGATGGCTGGTTTACAGCCTCACTTGGCCTGAGTCAGACTGATTGGACTCTGGCTGGGTGGGGCTGCACACCTGGGGTGCAGAGCAATCATGGGACCCAGGATAAAGCAGCTGTCAACACACACTCCACAACTAGGTTGGACATTAGAACGTTAAAGGTTAGGCCTAGTCATAACTCCAGGTTAGCCGATGGCATGTAAATCGCACTACTCACGGCCCTGCAGAAGTAGCCGCAGCCCGGGCAGCACTGGTGCTTGAACATGCCGCTGCGGTGGTCGTCGCACAGCACCAGTAGCTGCAGCGTGTTGGACGGCCGCATCATCTCGTGCTTGAGCACCGCCGCCTGGCAGCGCGACAGCAGGCCGTCCACGCTCTCCATGGCCATGCACTTCCTGTCCGCCAGTGTGAGGATCTCTCGGCTCTTGGGCGTCTCCATGCGACAAATGCAGAGCGGCAGCTCCTGGGACAAACAGTCCGCCTCCGCAGAGGACCTGGAGACACCTGTAAAGTACAGGGCTCGCCTTCAGTTCATGTCTCCAGCGACAGACTGCATGCACGTATAATTTACCACTCCGTCTAGTCGCTCAGACGATGCTGTAATCCAAAGCAACTTAACAGCGAGTTCAGATACATGTCAGTAAGGAACAGGTAGGTGTCGCTAATTTGGGATCGACTCCTAACCCTTGTAATGTTGCCATAGCCACAATAAGTCTCACATTCACTCTACATGGATATCCCGGTACCAGAGCACCGAGAGCAGTTTCTCACCATCGTTTTGGAAGGGTGAGAGGCTCTCTGGGACCTTAGGGTGAACAGGCTGGGGGGAGACCTGTGTGTATCCTGTATGGGAGGAGTCCGCCTGGGCCAGGGATGATTGGGTCTCAGGTCCTGGAAGGAAGGAGGTCACAAAGTTGCACCATAGTTAAATTCCTTGTCAAATCCAACCAAAAAGAAGTCCCAGAACCAAAACCATTCCTCAATATTGTTCCTCCACTGTCGGGGGTTGAGGTTTAAAACTATTACCTTTGACCTTACTCCTTCTTTTCCATTTCCTGGATGGTCTCAGCCAGGCACCGTCTTGTTTTATCTTCTTCTTCATCATCGTCTTCTTCTTTAGACTGGATTCTGAGCTCTGAGGTGGAAAGAAATCACCTGTTTTGAATTTCCCTGTGAGAGGCAACTCAAACATTTTAAAATGAATGGGGGAATGTTTACAGACTTATCCAAGTACAGCGCCACCTGGTGGTATGCCTCAAAAACGTAACCCTTCAAAGTTGTGTCATTACCAGCGATTGACATATAAACACGATGGTAATAGCACGAAAAGGTTAGCATTTAAAACCCCCTAGAAATGGCCCAAGCCGTACTTAGGACAAATTTCAGTTTGGTGAGCATAGTAACTGATCATTCGTCGTGTATTCAACTGAATCTCTGGTAGAAGTTTGAACGTACCAAGTCTGACTCTGTATCGTCTTCCTCTCCATCCTCTTCCACTGAATCCTCCGTCTCTTGGTCGTCCGCCTGTTTTAGCAAACCAAGGGAAACACACAGGAAACACTGGATATAATGGAATGCAGACTTAAAATACCAAGTTAAACAACAGGCCTAAATAAGGGAAACAAAGGCTGTGATTTGAATACCTGGAATTAAACCAACAGTCAAATGCTTGTAAAAGCTGAAGATCAGGCATGATTAAAAATGTTTAAATAGCTTAAAAACCAACATTGACATTTAGCAAAACTACCAAAGTATTTTTTGGCTCCCACCTGAGAGACAGGCTCGGAGGTGCTGCTCAGGTCCTGGGAGCCCTTGCCGTTTCCCTCTTCATCCTGCTGGCCCTCCTCTTCCTCCCAGTCATACATCTCCTCAGATTCCTCCTCAGAGTTCTCCATCCTCTCTCCATTCACACTCTTCTCCTCCTTCAGCTACCGGATGGATAGAATAATTACAACGCAGAAATGATATCGTATGACAATGGAAAATACCCCCAAAAAACGATATTTGAGTCCTGAAAAAATAGAAAATGATTGGCAGAATTCGTAAAGAACCCCGTTCACCCAGATTTTTTGGTCGTCTGCTATCAAACTTTAGATTATACTTTTTTAATATACTACAAAGCGCATAAATAGCAGAAGCAAAGACCTGTGGACTCTTGGCCGCGTTGTGCATCTCTTTAAACATTTCCAGAACCGTTCGTTGCTTCAGGACTCGCGACCTCTTCTTGGGAAGGAGGCTGTAGATGCCCATTTTCCTCTTCTTCCTGCGGGAATTCAACCCCCCAGCTTGAGACACTGAAAACACAACATGCAGCAAAAGTTAGAAGCGTTGACGGAAAGATGAAATTCAGTCACCGTTTCGCTCACCAATGCTGGCCCGGTGCATCTCAAACCATAAGAGCATGGCATGGATGGGGTTTGTGCGGTTCGATTCCCACTCCCATGCTATGAATGTGTCCACTCATGGCATTGTAGGCATCATCAGGCTATTCCCAATGTCAGGCAGCCCTTTATAAACCCTGGTAGGTGTTGGTGGTGTGGTGTGTACTCTTGTCATTGGATTCAGTGCAGTCTGACCCAGTGGGATCTTGGTGGAGGTGGAGGTGGTTGGCGCTGGAGGTGTAGCGGTGGTGGGGGAAGAGGAGGTGGTCGGGGCTGAGGATGGAGTCGTCGTCGCTGGGCTCTGAGGTAGCTGGTCCTGCAGGGAAGGCTGGAGATGGGAGTCCATCATATCGCTCTTGGACTCCGGCCTCACGCAGTTCGCCTCCCTTCGTTCCCTGTTGAGAAGCTGCAGAGGAGGGAATCCTCGATTTAGATCAGACTCACTATTATTATTGGGTCATTGTGCAGATGCTTTTATCCAAAGTACCTTGAAGTGAATTCAGTCATTAAAGAGGTTAGATGCCATTAGACTATCCTGTCCTTCTCTCAATGGACTACTGCCTTTTTAGTTTTACATGGTCTTTATCGAGATGTCTATACGTTTTAAAAATGTAGATTATAAAAACAAAAAAGACAACAAAATAATTATTTTGTCCCAAGTTAAACCAAGATTACGTATTATCCTCCATCTTAATCGTTATCATCTTGGACAACAGCTTAATCTCTTTATTGGGGACTTAATTAGAATACCAAGGCAGACCGCAGTGTCTGCACGGGGAAACGGCGGCTACTGCAGTCTGCCTTGGTCTGATTTTGTAGTCCGATTGAACAAGACACAACATATATCCCCAAGTTCACTGTGAATTTCAGGGGGGAAAAAAGTCGTTGCTACATGCCGGTTGCCTTTGTAGGGCAGGTCTGGTCTGTACGGTGGTTACCTTCTGCGCCAGGCTGACTGCAGGTCTGGACATGGTCTTGCGGGCTCTGTGGATGGTGACTGGTGGCGGAGGAGGAGGAGTGGAGGTGGAGGTGGCTGACACGCCTGGGACGTTTCTAGTCTCTGACGCCGCGTGTCCCGGCGTGACCCCCGCGTCGCCGTCGCTCTGCGAGGCGTCTGAACTGTTGGCGCGGCCGGGGTGCGGGGACGGTTTGGCCGGGTGTCCCGTTAGTGTGGCCCCAGAGGGGAGCCAGTTAGTCCTGCACGGGGAGACCCCTTCGTCCGGCAAACAACCTCCACCCCGTTTGTCCAGAATAAACCCGTTGCTCCCCGTGACGGAGCCGTGTGGAGTGTCCAAATGGGCCGTTCCGTTGCCGCTGATGAGCGCGCCGGGACCGGGGGAACAGCAGTGCGTGGCACCCTTGGGTGCGTGGTCCAAATCCGTGCCGTTGAGCAAGGCCTCGGGTCGCGGAGACAGGGAAAGTCTACTAGCTGCCTCATGATCTCGTCCTGTTGGATCATACAACGGATTAAATATTGATTGAACATAATGCACCTTAATCCAACTTTCATTTGGTATTTTCGTTAAACCTTCACTATGTAACATCCGCACTGCAAGCCAAGCCACCCCCCCCAAAAATCATGTGATGGCTGCACTAAAGAAATAGCAGTGCAGTTATACAGTCCATGAGTGGCATAGTTACAGAGCGCAGGTTTAAACCATAGAGGAAGGACTCATGGGGGGGGGGGGGGGGGGGGGGGGGATTTCCCACTCACCCAGTCTCTTGTCTCCATCCGCTGGGGGCTCCATCACTTCTTCTGTGGTGGAGGGTGCTTTACCAACAGCACCCTTGGCCAGACCAGTGGGCTGAAACGAGGGGGAATACAATAACAAAGATGAGGAAAAATGTAATGGTGTTAAAAAATAAATTAATTTAAAAAAGTGTAAGGTTTCCCCCGTTGGGGGAGATTGACGATTTAATCAAATAAAATAGGTGTTTATCATACATATGTTGTTGCAGCACTTTCATCAATGCGATAAAAACAATTTGGGGAAAAAACCAATACGAGAGGGAGCCAGGTGTATTTCCATTGTTTGTCGTCTCCTTCTAAAAAGAACCGATCGCCAACCAACTGCTAACCAACTGCGACATGTCTGTTGCTTCAAAAGTACCCCCTCAACAACCAACCGACACCCATAACCAAGACAGCCCTTTCATCTTATGAGGAGGAGAGGCACATCCAAAAGGCAGATCAAACTCAAAAATCTCACCATCCTCTTTCCCCTCGTAACCATAGCAACCATCAAGCACTCATACCCCTCTTCATACTTTCCTGACAGAAACCTTCGCGCTCGCCCCGTGGACGTGTTGACCTTCCAGACGTTGCATAACCATCCGGATCTGACGTTTTTCTTCCTGTTTATGAGAGCAGCCCGGTCTTATCACAGCCTGGGCCATAATTGTTGTCAGGGCATGAAATGAGAACCAGCCAAGCACCGTTTTGGCTGATAAAATATGCAAGTGGCTGGTATGTTTACTTCACTCACCTGCCAAAAAAACAATGGTAATTATCTATTGAGTGGCTGATTAGTCAAGTTTGAACATTCACTAGCCATTTGGCCGGTGGACAAAAAAATGTTGCACCCTGATCATTGGTTAGCGACGACGTTCATAGCAAGAAAGGTCTGGGATTTACTAGATACCAGCATGTCAGGGTACCTCGCATGTTGCACTACCTAGCATTTAGTGCTACATTACAGTAGTACTACATGGCAGGTAACTTACAGGTCCCATCTATTTCTCCACAGCCACTTATCTACCATCTAACAGTACAACACTTTGATACCCATAAACCAATATAGTTTGAGCACATATGCAGAAGGTTGGCACTTAAGGCCTGCATTTGAGATTATGACAATGTGCACTTCCAACATGTGAATAGCCCTCAAAGATTACAGTCCCCACATTCCTCAAGCAAAATATATGTATACGTTTCATTGGAAATTGTGTAATTAAATGTGCTATTGTGATCACTATTTAGTTGCTTCGCCAACCAAAAGTGAGGACTTTCTCTTTGGCCTAATTGCTGCAAGAAGCATTGCAGCAGATTTTCGTTGCTCTATTTGATTTCCTGGCTTTACTCCCTGCTCCTTTTAAGGCCCAAGCTGCCCAAAGACGCTTTGAGAGGAATTTTACATGAATTATGCTTTATATTTGTCAAAAGTAAAGACTAGACAGTGCATAATTGCAAATCTGGGAGACGTTGTGTGATTCAGGAGCAACCAGAGTCTAGTTGTTGCTTGAGAGAGAGAGAGAGACAGACAGAGAGAGAGAACCTCTTGCTCTACAGGCCACAAGTGACAAGCCACTCATTGAACATGATTTAAGCCCAGGCCCTTGGAAAAACACAACCTAGAAGAGAGTGACAACCTGCCTTTTAGGTCAGAGAGAGACTGGAGAACCACAAAGTAATAGGCCCTCCACACAGGCACAGAACAAGAGCTTCTGGGTCAAGCCTAATCCAGGGTCCTCTCGTCAATTGGCATCTAGCAGGGCAACAGGACTCCCCTGGTGATAGGTTGGTATTGGATGTATTCGACACATGTGCTAGTTCAGTTGTTGTTCCTGAGTTTCAGAAAGCCATCCAGGAAACAACCGTTTCCCTGTTCTCCACCTAGAGGCCGACCGGGGGAACTGCACCCATGAAAGAGAGAAGAAAAGGAGGGGGAGGGGACCATGATAGAGCTGTCTGCAGATCTCCGCCATTTCGTAACCAGAGTGTTTACAGACCAAGCATGCTAGTTGCACTGGTCTCCACTAGACTACCAATGAAAGGCTGGGACATTGTGTTATGAGGGCTCGGGAAACCAGCTCCAATGCTAGTCCAAGCCCATCTGGACAGATAGCTTTTGGTTAGCACAGCATTACCATAAAACAGGAGCCATGTGAGTATCTCAGTAGAAAAGCATGGAGCTTCAACAAAACCAAAACCAAACACAAGGAAAAGAGAAGAAGGCTATATAGATTATGCTGAAATATAAATTGCTTTAGTTACGTCATAACGCTATCACTTCTAATTTGTTTGTCTCGAAAGCATTTAAATAAACACCAACATTATGGAGCACACAGCCATAAATAGGGTTGGTAGTCCTGTCTCCCCGGGTTAGGCCCATCTGTGAGTTAAGTGTCCCTCTGAAAGGCTATGAGCATGCATGACACAAGAGATGCATGTAAATGCCAAGTCAATCTTTCATACAGAACCACAACCTGGGGGTGAAATCCGCCCTGTGTAATAGAAATACATGAATAGGGAAGAACACTGTACAGAAAGCCTTCCTACAGATCACTGACTTCAACCATGACGAGAGAAATTACATTCATAATAGTTTCCCTTATAATTTCCATCCGATCTCAATTACTAATGGCATCCGGCTCGGTTTGACATGGCTCTCTGCCTAATCCTAAATCAAAGTGAACGCTCGCTCTGAAAGAACAGGGCTGGTTCCTCATGTCTCTCGTCGACTGAACATCCACTGCTTCTAACAGAGAGACGCCATGTTGTATACAGGCCTCCATATCGTATGCCATTCTGAAATGTTACACCTGAACCACTTCATTCCTGGGCTGAGAGACCCAGAGATGTTGTTCACAAGACACATATGGGGAAGCAAGAGAGGAAAGACGGACAGAGGAGACTAGCAGCTCGGTAGAGAGAGGCAACCCAAGAGGGGATTGGATTGGACGTGTGTGTGTGTGTGTCGGTGTGTGTGTGTCTGTCTGTGTGGGGGGGGTCTGAGGTGAGACAACCCATCCCCAACAGATGGGGATGGGTCCAGATGTCCACAAAGTCAGCAGCCATCCCTCGTTTCATCCTGCATTACATTCCTTTTCTGCCATCACTGCGCTTAAGACAGTCGCTTTTCCAAAAACCACAACCGAATGCAAGCTACGGGGATGCCTCCAAACGACACCCTGGAACAAAGGGCAAATGCAGCACATCACTGCTCCCAGGGCACACTCGTCGAGTTCGAGAAGACAAGTACGTTTTCATCAACTGCTGCTGATGAGGAGGATGATGACGGCATCAAAATAAAAAACCTAAGGAATCCAAACACTGTCCCTCAAACGGTAAGACGAAAACCGCTGAAAGACCAATGGCCCCAGAGTCCAGCCGTTGGTACCGCCTGAGACCCTGACAAGCCAAGTCGAGGGGAGAGTAATGAGGCTAATGTTTCCCGGCTCCACGGAGGACGAGGATGCACCATACCTGCTTTCTTCTCATTGGCCTCCACTGAGCAGCAGAGCGTGTCAGAGACAGGAAGAGGGTGGCGGAGTGCACATGCAGGAGTGAGAGTGAGCGAAGGGAAGAGTGAGAAGAAGAGTGGGAGAGTGAGAGACCATGATGAGCCTCAGAGCAGGTCGGTTTTCCCTCCCTTTTCTTCCTTTTCTTCCCCTGCATGCACATTCACCCTGCTGGTCATGTGACCCTGTGGGCCTGTCTTCCAACACCGTCCCCACTGAGCATGCTCAGTAGGCTCCAAACGCAATGCCATCTTTTTTCCTACTGCTTTTCCTTTTTTTTTTTTTTACTCAAAAGAAATTTGCTCATCGTACGAAGGAGGGAAGAACAAAAAGGGACGGAGAGGGAGGAGACACAAAGTCCAGACTTGATGATTCAAGAGAAGCTACCGAAGCCCTGAGTGGACAAGAAGGCTCTGTAGATCTCTGTGGAGCTTTTGTTTCTATTGTTCCTCAGGGCGAAAGAAAAACCCGACACAGCCAGCCCTTCAATGGATTAACCAATTAGGTATCTCAATCTCACGCAACCTTCTCAACCTCAAGGACATTTAAACTTGTCGCCATGAAGAGAATAGTACATATCGCTTCCAAATACAGATTGAATGAGTATCATGTGTCGTATGCTACTAATCCTGATCAACAGGGTTGGTTGGTTTCAAGATTGAAGAGATACACATTAAGTGACGTGTGCACTCTGGTCTTTTGAAGTTTGCTTGTCCTGTTTGGTTGCCTGACCTAAAAGGCCCTAAAAAGAGCATGTTATGCCATATATAGAATTATATTGAGGTATTTACATGTTTTAAAGTAATACAAATATGAAAATGTTGCTAAAAAGGTTGAAGATTTAATTTACACGCCATGCAATGCAACGATCAGCTCGTATGGAGCAGTTGGCTGTTAGTTAGGTAGGCTTATCCTCAGGAAGTGCCAAAAAGCAACGATTTCCGCCACACCAGTCTGTGAAGGCTTCTAAGGAAATTCCAAACCATTCCAACATGTCCATCTTTCTACAATGATAAATGTACAAAACCACCACATTGCCAGTTCTTCCAGGAATGACTCAGTATCCCAAAAAAATTAACCCAAAGAGCAGCCAATATCATACTCAAAATCATGATGAGGAAATTATGATTTAGCAGCCTCTGGTTACAGCAACACATGATGGGCCTTGTATTCCAATGAGACAAATAGCAAGGATCAAATCGACTTTTGGATGAATGTTTTCAGGGAAGCCGAGAGACCGCAGTTGAGTTCTTTGGAGGCAACACACAACTCCCTGTCGGGTGGGACAACCAAGCACATCCTATTCCCCACACAGCCCCCTAACAAAACACAACGATCTCCAAGCATGGTGGTGGGAGGGAGGTCTTTGACCTGGAAAGCTCAAAGCCACCGAGTCCATCCAAGATCTTGTACTCACACCACAACGTTCTAGAGGAGACTGGCCAATGCATCACCCAAACTATGGGATCACTCCGCAAGACGACAATGCCAAGCACGACAACTTAATAGAGGGACAGGACAGTCTGTTTATTTCCCAGCCGAAAGGTTCAGGATTCGAACCCCGATGTCTGAGTCTAAACTCTAGGCATCCTTAACCAAGATGCCGAACCTCTACTTGCTCTTTAATGACACGCATCTGAATTCACTGCAAGTCATTTAACAGATTTTGCATCTGCTAAATGACTAAATTATTAAACAGTAACTGAGCTTTGCATTAAGCAATGTCCTCAAGCATAAATTAAAAGTATTGGAAGGATGAGTGGGCCAAAATGTCACCAATAGGCCTGAATCACTCTCCAACATATTGTTTAACAGCAGCGCCCAGAGCCAGGAAAGTTGCAGTTGCATCTGGAATTGAATATGATAAAATAACACATGTGCCTCTTTTAGCCTACACAAAAAAGTGTTACAGCACTTCTCCTGCAGCTGAGTTAACGTGCAAAACGGCTCATGTAAAACCTTGCCCTTAAAGATTTGACTGAAAGGGCAGTTTTTGTTTTACTTCCTCACAAAATGTGGGGCCATGTGTGAGGTGATTATATGCTAATGCATTTGGTACACGGGTTCCTTATGTGGTCAAAAATAATAATGTTGTTGCCAAACCAAATTCGGAGAAATTATGTGCGGTCAACAAAACGTACAGTACGAAAAGCCACTGAAACACTTGATTTTGATGGCAGCTTATAACATGGCGCTTGAGCTAACTTCAAGCTTAAGACTTCTTGAAAGACTAGCAGTCACATCCACTCTTTGCATGGAGCATGCGGTACCTAAACTACCGACCAGTGTACAGATGACTGTGTTATGTTATATTAAAGTGTCATGCACAACTTCCTATATGAAGTTAACATGGGTCCATAGGTCAATGCTCGTACGATAAGACGTCGAGAGTTGGCTTGCGCTACTTTCTTGCTCCCATTTTTTTCCATCTGGGAATAATAAAGAAGCCCACATATTATCTTCATTTACCCGATTCGCAGAAGATTCAAGTTTGCGGTGAGGCTGTTTGAAACAGTTCGTAAGACGTGACTGGACCCGTCCATCCAGATGCACCATTTAGGTTTTTCAGTAAACCCTCGCTGTGCTTCCCATCACCTGATGGCATTGGTTAAAACTTGCAGACACCTCGCTTGGAGACATGATCCCCCCCCCCCCAAAAAAAGTATCCACACGCAAATTAGATGGGAGTATTATTTACAAAAATAAATGGTAGTGATGGCGGAGTTGCGACTTGCTTAATATTTCTTGTCCACCGGCTTGGTGAAGGTTCACTTCTCACAAGCCACCCAATAGATGGCCATTGAGTTTGTTTGGGGGGGGGGGGGGGGGTCTACCAAAGCTCATGTTGTGCCCTGAGTCTAGGGCCAACTGGACCACATGTCATGATACAACACAAAACGGAGGAGACGACCACTAACCCCCAGCCCCAGACCAGATGATGCATGACCATCAGACCCACATGTTGCTGCAGCAGCCAACCCCCCCCCCCCCCCCCCCCCATCATCATCATCATCATCATCATCATCATCATCATCCAGCTCCACTTGGCCACCAGGAAGAGAGAAACAACTTGACTGGACAACACAAGCCGCGCTTTCTCCACACACACACACACACACACACACACACACACACATTATACAGACACACACACACACACACCAGTACAGCCAGTGTGTGTGTGTGTGTGTGTGTTTCTCTGTAGCCTGCAGGACTTGGGAGCCGGTGGTGCCATCATCTACACCTACCAAGCCGGTCCGAACCCCCCGGTTCGGTTCGCCTACCGGGACCGTGCAGCACCAGCGGAGAACCAGACAGCAACTTCAACAACAGGGCTCCGCTTTGAGAAGTGAGCCGGCTCTGGGCTATCCAGCAGGCACGGCGAGGAGGCGTTACACCAACTTGAGAGAGAAATATATATACATCCGAACCGGGCCGCCGAACTACTCCAATCACACACACACGTCCCGAAACGCATGCATGTCTGATTGATCCCCCACACACACTAGTACTGCTGCTGGAGCTGGAAGAGGTGGATAGCCGACGGGGAACCCCGGAACGTGCATTCCCAGACCCTCGCCGCGCGGACCAGCCTGTTATTCATGTTCCCGGACGCAGCATCTTCCTGCACGTTCGGTTGCCCTTCCAGTCCGCCGACACAAAAGCAAACGGCTCCGCGTCGCGCGCGGCGCTCAACCGCCAAAAAGGGTCGCGGACCCCTAAACCCTGAACCCGGACCCGGACCGGGACCGGAACCCGGACCGGGACCCGGGCTCGGGGGGAGGCGGGAGCGGGGGGGCGAACCGGCCGCCTTAAAAAAAAGACGGGTCTCTCGTACTCACCTCGGGTCCAACCGAAGCCATGGTGCCTGGGACTGTAGCTCCGCCCCCCGCCGCTACGTCATACTTTATCGTTCTGGCATCCGCGCGAGGCCACACCTGTGTTGACATTTTTTATTTTATTAATATTATTTTTTAAATTGTATTTATTTTTATTTTGTATATGATTAAATAAGCGTTAATATGGAAATATGGTGTTATAAAAAAAGTATATAATAATATAGTGATGAGTTTATAACGTAAGTGAAGTAAACGAAACACCTACGTTGACTTAAAGGTAACTCAAAAACACCTGGGGGAAAAAAAAACATGTTGAGGTGTCTGTTGTCGTTCACCTCTCCATTGCGCTTTCACAGGTGTGTGAGTTGAATATGGACAACCACAGGCCCTCTGCTGTCGCTGTGCTGCGGGTCCCATGCTGATGGGGAGCGTCATCCCAGTTTAGACCTCCATCCCCACATGGGGACCACCATGTTCATCTCATGACCCCATTAAGTTGTTCACCTCTTACATAACTTTCCTTTCTATTGAACCGGATATGGATCCTTATGAGCAGCATAATGCTGGTCTTGTGTCTGGTATGGTACATTTAGTCGACTGCTACACTATATATTCTTCCACCATAATATACCCCAACCATTTAAAAACCATTAAAACAGTCTTTTTAAAGTATTTTCTTACTTAGTAAATAATAATGTAAAGTTATTAAAAATAACATTCTGTTCACACAGTAAATCAACACATACACAGACAACAAGCCGTCTTGTCCGATGATTTTATTGTTATACTGTACAACGTTGATTGACGTTCATATTTACATACTAAGGTGCTGCTATCTCGATTTCTGTACGACGCACCTGTAAACACTTTGAAGTAGAAAAATACAAAAGCACACACACCGTTCATCATTACGGGGTAAGGAGAACCAACAGTTAGGTATGGGGAGTGGTGTAAAGCTCTCGTCTTTTGGTTAGGAAACAGACAACAGAGAGGAACAGCTTTGGAACAGAAGCGAGGTGATTTCCACAAACCTGCATGTGAAAACGATCATGAATAGTCATGTTGCACTATTCACCACCGTGAATAGTCATGTTGCACTATTCACCACCGTGAATAGTCATGTTGCACTATTCACCATAGTGAGTCATGTTGTACAATTCACCATAGTGAGTGAGTAATACAACATGACTATTCACCATAGTGAGTGAGTAGTACAACATAACTATTCACCATAGTGAATAGTACAACATGACTATTCACCATAGTGAGTGAGTAGTACAACATAACTATTCACCATAGTGAGTGAGTAGTACAACATAACTATTCACCATAGTGAGTGAGTAGTACAACATAACTATTCACCATAGTGAGTAGTCATGTTGTACTATTCACCATAGTGAAGGAATTTGGAATTGCACCTGTTTGTTTTTTTTGCTACATTTTACAAAGCGTATTTTTAACAAATAACAATAGTTAGAAAAAAACTCCACAACAGTTCAGCAGGTCAAAGGTCAACTATTCTTGCTGAGGGAGACTGAGGAATATCCTGGGTGCTACATTACATCATCATGTGTCCTTAAGGGAGCGTGAACAGGCCTAAAACCTTCCTCATTTCCTCTCAACCATACCAAGGGCACGCAGCTCAGTGGTAGAGCACATGAGGTCCTGGGTTCAAACCCCGGCATGTCCCAGATGTGAGCCACAGACCATTAGGGCTCGCTCTAGAGACCATGTTATGCTTGTGACTGTTGTCAGTCCCACTTGTAAGTCGCTAAATGACTCAACGTCAATATAAATCAGACGGGGTCACGAGGTCAGCTAGACACAGAGGGTGTGGGAGGGGGCATAACAGTCAAAGTTCCAGTAATATTGATAACACGGTTAAAACGGCTCAAATGAAAGTGGGGAGGATCATCACACAACCCTCCTTGACCCCTCTCCAATATCCCGTTATACTGTGACGTGTCAATCATGGTGTTCACACAGATTTGCACCGAAATAAACGAGTTAAAGCTGTAAGGTTGAAAGACACAGTGGGACGATCAGGAGTGTTTGTGAGGTGTGCATTCACGACAGCAGCCAGGATAGCTTGCGTGGGAAGCGATCAGGGTTTCCCACAGTAAGGTGTATCTGCTGTTCGTTCATAACAACGTACAGTAGGAGTCAGGACAGTGTAGGGGTGCTGGCGAGGTGGAAATAGTGCGTCACACAAGCGTCAATGACACAAACCCTATGTGAACTTTGAGTCAACCATGTAAAAAAAAAAACTGGCCGGTGAATGCGCGTCACTACACACATCCGCAAAGTCAGATCTCTGGACGTTACGCTGAAATATTGGGGGGGGGGGGGGGGGGAATGAGCTCTCTCTGAACATTGGGGGAGTGGACGCTTCCCCCCTGGCCCCCCATGGGAATTTCGCCCCTGGGCGCTGAGTTCGATCCCCAATGTCTGCATTAGGTATTCTTGAGAAAGATGGACAGCCGCTGCCTGTGTGTAATTGATGCTCTATTAACAGGAAAGCAAGAGGCTCATTTTAAGGTATCCCGCCATACAGTGTGAACATGTGACCAAATCGATGGAAATAGCCAAGCGCCTGCATGGACGCTTAACACACACAGAAATGAACAAATTAAGAAAAACAAATAACATTACAAAGAAAATAGTTGTTTTTTTAAAACTTTGGGCATGATTGAAACAGATTACAGGAAGATGAGGAATCTCAGCAAAATAATAGGTGATTAAAGGAACACACGCAGACACACGCACGCACACGCACACGCACACACACACACGTAATTGCACAATTGCACATAATTCAAAGTGCTGGCTTGTGCACAATAATGACTTACACAGCAACATAAGGAGAGGAAGCATGTGACATTTAACATTTCTTTAAAAAAAAAAAAAACAACAAAAGCAAAAATACAATCATAGAGGGGCAGAAATTGCATTAAATGTAAATGTGTATCCCTTGTCTTATCTACCATAAACAACAGGGGATATAGTTTGTAGGACGAGGCACAGCATAGATACAAATAAACCAGTTGAATATTACTTGTCCAAGTTTCAACCTGTTCCAGCACTGACCACATGGGGGCAGACGTAGCCCACACCAGTACCAACCGGAGCAAAACTAAGATCTCACATTCTGAATAATAATTTAAGATGCTCATGAACATAATGTAGAATAATAATAATAATAATAATAATAATAATAATAATAATAATACGCTACTGTGTAACTGAAGTAATAACGATCACCAATCTGCTGTTTTTAATTGCAACTTCCTCAACAGCATCTTGGTAATTGAAAAAGGAAAAAAGTACGTAAATAAAAACATACATGTCGGTATGCCAGTAGTATGTTTGCATTAAAAAGATATCCCTGCTTTTGCTACAGGAGTAGGAAGACACAGAGGACCGTATATCATATATCAAATGGTAATGTAGGATGTGATAAGGATGTGATTTTACAGGAACAATAGGCTCATAGTTACTCAGAAACCTTAGTTCGCGTCAGGACTTCCCCAGAGAGGAAACGTGGTCGACAAACACACAATTAAAAACATTTAGTCTGGCCCCAGTGTTGTTCCCCCTCTAGGCCAAATGCAAATATAATTAAGGCCTCATAAATTAGAGAATAGTTAAAAATAAATCCAATTTGTATTATTCTATTGTTCTAGATTTATGATTTCAGGCACAGTGTAGCTCCACCAACAGTTTTCAACACCACTGGTGTGTATTCGGTGAAATTCAGTTGAAAACGAAAACGTCTCCACAAAAGTCTCTTCTTCTCGTCAAAACGTCTCCGCGTCCTTCCCGTCTTTCCCGTCCTTCCCGTCCTGTTTCCGTCCCGCGATTGGTCGCAGGCCGGGGCTTCCTACTGTATTCTGTCTGACCTGGAGGGAGCGCTGCTGCAGCTCTCTTCGTAGCTGGGAGGAGGTTCTGCATGGGGGGGAAAACCCACAGAAGATGAATGATGTAATCTGTGTGTGTGTGTGTGTGTGTGGGAGGGGGGGGGGGGGGGGGGGGGGGGTAGATTATTGTCTTGTGGTTTAAATCCATCAAGATAATCCTTATTATCTGTAGACAACACATAACCGAGTTTTCTTGCAGAACTGGTCTGTCCTGAACTGAGGTTTATTTCGCAATAATGACCGGTTCGCTGTACATTATCCCGCTTGGAACACGGCTATCATTTGACACAAAATATTAAAAAAATATTTTATTGATTTCAAAGTATTTTATTGATTTCGAAGTATTTTATTGATTTAAAAGTATTTTACTGATTTAAAAGTATTTTATTGCTTCCGCTTAAGTCAGTTAGATTCTACAGTCGGAAATAGCGTCTTGTTATTCAGAAATAACAGACCGTAGAATTGTAATTGACCAATCAGAATCGAGTATTCAACAAAGCCGTGTAATAAGTATATGTGTGTGTGTGTGTGTGTGTGTGTGTGTGTGTGTGTGAGTACCGTGGGGGTAGTCGGAGCTGCTGTACTCAGGCGGCAGGATGAGGGAACAGGAAGTGGGCACAGGCGTGGCGCTGCCCTCCGAGTAGAAGGGTACAGTGGCGCCCGTGGACACGCAGAACAGCGGGGCCGCCCCCGCGTACTCGCCGCCGCCGCCGGGCCCCCCGGGGCCGCCGTCCGTACCCCGCTGTCCCGGGGCGTGGCTGTAGGCGCTGGGGGACATGGTGGCGGCGGTCTGGCCGGACGGGTCCTGCTGGGAGTGGCTCTTGGTGGGGATCTCCTCGTTGGCCCCGGGACCCGGACCGCCCGCGGCCCCTCCGTCCCCGCCGAGGTGCTCGGCGGGCGGGGCGGTGGGGGTGAGGCGGTCGGGGCTGTGGGACTGGGTGCTGCTGGGGTACTGGGAGGAGGAGGCCAGCGAGCGGGAGGAGGGGGACAGGGCGACCGCGATGTTGCCGATGTAGATGGGCAGCGTGACCACCGCCTCTGGGGACCGCAACGACACCTGGGCGGGGTTAGAGAGAGAGAGAGAGAGAGAGATGTCTGTCATTTATTACAGCTAGCGGCCGTCTTGGTTCCATCTTGGCTCTAAAAGCTAGCGCTTAGATCCAAGATGGCCGCCGTTTGCGGGCATTGTTGCATGGCGCGTGCGGCATGAGTGATTCCTGACGAGAATGTATGAATGAATACAAATAAAATAAAAGATTAAAGTGTTTCTGACCTGGATGAAGTAGTCCACCTCTATGAGGCTACAGCAGGCCAGCGCTGACTGGGGGAGGGGCGGGACGATGATCTGTTCCCGCCACTCAGCGTGTTTTCCCGCCTTTACCCCCGCCCCCTCCACCTCCGCGATGGTCCGCAGGTCGTACAGCGGACGCTTCGTACGATAGGTCACTTTCTAGTGAGGACAGAAACACACGCATGACGTGGCTGAACACACGTGTAGCCTATAATAGTTACCTGTATGAGGCTGGCCAATAGGAAGCCCTATGATAGTTACCTGTATGAGGCTGGCCAATAGGAAGCCCTATGATAGTTACCTGTATGAGGCTGGCCAATAGGAAGCCTATAATAGTTACCTGTATGAGGCTGGCCAATAGGAAGCCCTATGATAGTTACCTATATGAGGCTGGCCAATAGGAAGCCCTATGATAGTTACCTTTATGAGGCTGGCCAATAGGAAGCCCTATGATAGTTACCTGTATGAGGCTGGCCAATAGGAAGCCCTATGATAGTTACCTGTATGAGGCTGGCCAATAGGAAGCCCTATGATAGTTACCTGTATGAGGCTGGCCAATAGGAAGCCCTATGATAGTTACCTGTATGAGGCTGGCCAATAGGAAGCCCTATGATAGTTACCTGTATGAGGCTGGCCAATAGGAAGCCTATGATAGTTACCTGTATGAGGCTGGCCAATAGGAAGCCTATGATAGTTACCTGTATGAGGCTGGCCAATAGGAAGCCCTATGATAGTTACCTGTATGAGGCTGGCCAATAGGAAGCCTATGATAGTTACCTGTATGAGGCTGGCCAATAGGAAGCCTATGATAGTTACCTGTATGAGGCTGGCCAATAGGAAGCCTATGATAGTTACCTGTATGAGGCTGGCCAATAGGAAGCCTATGATAGTTACCTGTATGAGGCTGGCCAATAGGAAGCCTATGATAGTTACCTGTATGAGGCTGGCCAATAGGAAGCCTATGATAGTTACCTGTATGAGGCTGGCCAACACGCAGCCCGTATCTTTCCCAGACTTGTTGTGTATCTCAGTGGCCAGTCTGATCACCTGACCAGGTGTGTAGCCCCGCAGGTCACTGCACGACCTCAGCATCAGTGTCCCTGTCTTCACCAGCAGGTAGGTGAACTTCTTGGTGGTCACAGCATGGTTGGGTTGCTAGGGGAGACCAGACGGTTGTTACCGTTTTTCATTATGTTAAACGGTGCTGTCGGTAAGATTTAAGAGCAATTATTTGACTGTAATTTGTTAGAAATGGCCTAGCCATCTGTTGACTGCGCCCGCCACTGTATGAGTCAATTTTGATTTTAGACCGCTCCCGGCTCATTTCTGACCAATCACTGATTGGTTTGGGAAATCCATCTCACCTGTCAATCACAGGTGCCTGAAATGCAACACTTCTCAATGGTGGAGAAACGTAAGGGAGGCAGGGAGCAGAGAGGGAGGGGATGTTTGTTTTGGTTGTTCAGTTTCAAAATCTTGCGCTCTTCCGCTCTTTTCTGCTCTCTCTCTCTTCACAACTCTCGAGTCTTACCTACAGCACCTTGAAGTGTGACGCCAGTACCAGCATTTGATTTGACCGCTAAGATGATGCGTTGGGAGTGAGGTAATTGCCCTAGGACACACCCGTCACTCTGTTGCATGCGGTCCAATCACACTTAGGGTTCTTACGCTTCGAAGCGATGTGGTATCAGTGTGTGGGAGTGATGGGGTGGGGGGGGGGGGGGGGGGGGGGGTGAGCCGGGGGTGAGCCGAGGGTGGAGGTTCAATTTGATGGAAGCGAGGGAGAGAATGAATTACAGTTTGTTGATTGCCGAAATCCAATAAGCTGCCATCTTGATAATGGCTGGCCCAATAAATGGTTCAATTAGTATGTTAGAGATTTCACTCTCCTCTTCTTCCCCGTCTCCTTTACCTTCTTCCCTCTCCTCCCCTCTCATCTCCTCTCCTCCCCTCTCCTCTCCTCTCATCTCCTCCCCTCCCATCTCCTCCCTGTTCCTGAGTCATGCCGGCAAGGTGCTCCACTATACAGCTTTCACCAGGATGCAGGTTATTAAATGTACTCATAAAGCAATAACTGAGCATAAAGTGGACCCTAATGTGAGTGAATGTGAGTCTGACTGAACAGAAGATAAGCAGAACAATGAAACGATGGCACTGTTGCATCAGTTAACTTAGAAGACTTATTTTATTTTATATATTTTATATAATTATAATTGTAATGAATTGCTTTCTTTCTTCACTTTTTGTCTTATATTTACAAATCAATCATGCCAAATGAATGTCTTTGCACTTGTTATTTTATATATTTATATATTTCAGAGTAAACAGCAGCATATTAAGGTGTGTACAAATGTCAGTGAACGAGGACCCAGTTCTGTTGAGAAGAGGCAGAGACAACCTTAACAAAACTACATTAACCAGCAGAGCGCTCACCTCAATGTCTGGGACTTCGTTGAGGTTGAGCAGGTTGAGCAGGTAGAAGGGCTTCTGGGTTTTGTAGTCCTTTGAAAAGCGAGGCGTGTCGATGAAAGCTTTTATGCGGTAGACAATCTTCCCGAAGGGGCCTTCGAACGAAGTCGGTATGTCGGCTGGAAATAGAGAGCAGAGATTATATTATATTATACTATGTTATATTATATTAGTAGAGTAGAGTAGATTAAATGACATGATGAGTCACTCCAACTGTAACCATCCTGCTGATGGTTGCAGTTGGAGTGACTCATCATCACCTTCCCATAACATGCCCACAAGACATGCGGGCGAGACTAAACAGAGCAGGGATGGTGGTGATTTCATTCGCGATAAGTAGTCAGCAGCGCTGCGGCCTTCGCTCCGACTTGTTGCAACCAACGTCACAAGAACAGTTCTATCCGGTTCAAGTTTCCAATTCATGGCTAGTTCAGGTTTATAGTTTCTAGTTGCCAAACTGAAACCTCTCATGTGTATCCTTCCTTGATCCGAGTTAAAACGGCTCAGTGAAAACTGGAGGATCTCAATACAATGGACTGTGTAGCCCTGGGTTACTTGTTGTGCCCCCGACTGTAACCTTTTTATATTTGACGATGTATTGGGACAATTCATTCTTATTTGAACAGAGATTGTGATCCCACCCAGGGGCAGTATTCCCGGGGGGGACCGGGGGGGCGTGTCCTCCCCACCAATGTCCAAAGAGGGCTAATTTGTCCGCGCCCCCCCCCCCCCCCCGATATTTCAACATAACGTCCGGAGATCTGACTTTGCGGATGAAGGGACAGCGCAGTCGCCTGGCCGGTTCTGTGACATGGTTGGCTCCAAGTTAACATGGGGTTTGTGCTATTGGAAGACCCCACACTCCCGAACCGACCCATCGGCCCCACGATGTGTGACTCACTATTTTGCGCTCGATCCCACTGATGTCTCTAAGGATAAGCCGGCCGAACGAGAAAGCACAGTAGTGCTACCAGCGCCCGCAGTTGAGTCACGCGTCTAGTCTTGTGTGTAGGGGGGACCCGCTGGTCTTTCACACCCGCGTCCCTGTTCAGGTCTTACATGTTATATTCACTGCATGTGTCCCCCAGCATGGACTGTATACAACAGGGTCCTCCAACGGTCGAGGCTGGTTCATCTCCGTGTAATTAAAAGGAGCGGTCGCCCAGCGAGAGCCAACGCGGGGAGGACTACAGCAGAAAACACACGCATCACACCCAGCATCCATTTCCTCGCTGCTCTCCCGGCGCTTGCTGGCTTGAAACAGGTTTTTTTTTTTTTTGTCTTTTTTTTGTACCTCCTCCAGTTATCTGATCTCGCTTATCTGGCCAGGCTCCCAGAGCTGCCTGGTCACATCAGCCAACGCCTAAGCTCTCGCCTCTCCCTCTATCTAACACGAACCGATTTCCGCGGGGGAGAGGGATTCGATTTTTCCCCTAACCAATCACTAGAGACCGTCGTATCCGGCTGAATCCAACGTCATTTTAAGTCGCCGCTGATGCGTAGCCATGCCAACATACTGGTTTTGCCGACACATCATAAACTAAAATGACCCTAAATGTATCCTAAGACTATTTTTTAATGTATCCTAAACATATGCTTTCGTTTATGGATAAATGAACGACTGCGACGTCACAATGTCTGACAGCATTGTGTTGCTATCGCGAGGTCAGACGTTTAACGATTGTGTTACCGTGTCTGAGAGGGTGGTGGTCATTTTTGGAGAAAAAAAATAATATGAATAATACATTTGGAGCATCTTCAAGTAAGTAACTGTCTCCTCCATCCCGCTCTCACATCCTGTTTAACTTTAAACAGGAAAGCCGGCCACTTAGTCTGTAAAATGGGCCTCTGAAATATTGACTCGAAGCAAATATCCCGATAATACTTCCGACGTATTCTTAATCTTGGCACATCATTTGGTTTAGTTTGGCAAGTCCGAGTTTGACCTACAAAGTGGTCTCCGAAATGCCTTTGAAACCAAGCAAACACACGCATTGTCTCTAGCTTGGAGCAAACACTGTGCTGTGGCATTATATGTCGGCATGGCGTCAATATCTGTAAATACTGTATATTTAGTACATTTAAGTACACAGGGAACTTTCCTGCAGTGTGCAAACACCGGGCGCTGTGTCTGTGTTTGAACAGCACAGCCATTGCCTTGCTGTGTAAACACAGTGACGCGCGGGACATCA
>JAOPHQ010000392.1:42500-58600 GCA_030340625.1 Merluccius polli
AGACATAGAGCGAGAGAGAGAGAGAGACATAGAGCGAGAGAGACATAGAGAGAGAGAGAGACATAGAGCGAGAGAGAGCGCGCGAGAGAGAGAGAGACAGAGACAGAGAGAGAGAGAGAGAGAGAGACAGACACAGAGAGAGACAGACACAGAGAGAGAGAGACAGACACAGAGAGAGAGAGAGACAGACACAGACACAGAGAGAGAGAGAGACAGACACAGACACAGAGAGAGAGAGAGAGAGACAGAGACAGACACAGACACAGACAGAGAGAGACAGACACAGACACAGACACAGAGAGAGAGAGAGACACAAACACACACAGGTCAACAAACTGACAATAGAGTCGAGTTGAAGTGGGAGAGTCCACCCAGACGCGTTCTGGGGGGTTAAAACGCAGTAGAGCTGATATAAAACCCAAGCCGGCCCCCTCTGGGCTCACACGAGTGCAGCAGGACTTGAACCTGAAGCCGCTTCCCGGCAGCGTTAATCAATGACTTACAAGACGTAGGACTAGGAGGGGGGGGGGGGCGGCAGCGGCGATCGACCCGAGACAGAGTGCGCCCGCCACCTCTCGCTCGGTCCGGGTCTGACTCGCCACTCTTATGCTCCCTTCTCTGACGCCTTGATCCCTTCTGCTTCGAGTCCACTCAAGTACCTTTCTTTATTTTTAGTTTGTCTCGTTTATCGGCGATGGCGACTCGGCGATTGTTGAGTGTCGTATTGTGTCTCATTTACCATAATCGGACAGTGTGTGTGTGTGTGTGTGTGTGTGTGTGTGCTGAAGTTATTTTACACTTGCTAAAGCCCCCTATATCATTGAGTCCAAGCATTCGTTTGGGTTGAAAGACAGCATGTGTTCATTTGCATAGTTTTTATCTCTACAGGGCCACAAGTGTCTCAGCCAATCAGAACGGCTTATTTTAGGTGATTTTTGAACAGAAAGGAACACAAATGACGGAGGAAGGGGTTAAAAATGAGGATGTGAGATGTGAGTGACTGTGTGTGTGTGTGTGTGTGTGTGTGTGTGTGTGTGTGTGTGTGTGTGTGTGTGTGTGTGTGTGTGTGTGTGTGTGTGTGTGTGTGTGAAAGGCTGAGCGGTCTATGTGGGGTTGATTAAGTACTGACAGATGACTTCTTGTAAAAAGTGATTTTGATTTAAAATAAATGAATTAATGAACTTGACTTTGAGATCCCCGGACTTTCAGAGGAACCCTTTGTTGCAGTGTGATGTCATCTCAGGTAGTGTGATGTCGTCAGGTAGTGTAATGTCATCTCAGGTAGTGTGATGTCATGTGGTAGTGTGATGTCATCAGGTAGTGTGTTTTTGGATTTAACACAATTTAGCTGTGCTCGCTTTATCTGTACTGTCTAACCCCTTCGCTGGAAAACTAAGCAGGGCTCTAAAATAAATACAATTCTCAATTATTTAAAACGCCAAGCACTTATTATTGATTTTATTTCATCCACTCTTCAAAACAAGAAGCCCATTAGGAACACACACACACACACACACACACACACCGTTTCTCATTGGTCAAAATGAAGCTTTCTCTGTGTACGGGTCTAGACCCACTGTATTCTCACATCAATAATCAAACAATAACGGTTTAGATACTCGAGAGTTGGATTGTGGTGTGGACCAGACGCTTAGTTTGGTCTAATAAAAAGAGGTTGAACTTTGCGATAGAAACAGAAAAACCCACAATAAAAAAAACATTTGGATCGACAAAGAGAAGTTTAAAAAAATATATGTATAATATACATTTTAAAAAAAAAAAGGTGATTCCTGGTTGTGCGTGTCCACTGTGCGACGGCGCTACGAACACACAGAGTAATACACACCGCAGTCATAACACAACAAAACCGGTAATACTGGACCGCCCCTGCACCCGCGCTCTCACGGTCCACTTCCCCCCCATCTTGCCGTCGGTGCACTTTCCACAGAAACCTTCACGCATGCCTGCCGCATGAGGAAGAGGATGCTTGCGTGTGCAGGATATAATGGGTTTAGATATAAGCCAGCCCCCCCCCCCCCCCCAACCTCGTATTTTCTCCCGTCGGGTGTCACTATCCAGTGTGTCGCGGTCCTGTCCCCAACCGCAGACGGTGGGTTGGTCTGGTTCCTGTCGTCTGTGTTTTTGTGTTTAACTTCCCTCTGCGTTGACTTCTGTGTGGGATTATTCTCTTCTTTGCGAGGAGAGAGCAGAGAGACGAGAGGGAAAAGGGAGGAACAGACGAGAGGAAAAGACGAGAGGACAACGGAGCGACGGACACCGCGTACCTTTGTCGGCGACCGACAGGGTGCTGTTGAAGTACTGCTCAGACAGCGTCCAGGAGGTGTCATTCAGCTTGTTGGAGATCCCACACGACCCCTGGCAGTTCACCTTAATGGCTGAGAGAGAGAGAGAGACATAGAGCGAGAGAGAGAGAGAGAGAGAGAGACACAAACACACACAGGTCAACAAACTGCACACATCCATTTACAATTGTATTCTGACGTTAACTTCATACTCAATACAAATACTGCCAAAGCAGAGCAATTTTCCCATATTCATTTGCACCTGTGTATATATTATGTTACCTAGCAACAGCATCTCTAGGGTGGACTCTCATCCAAAAAGTCAGTCATCCTCCTCCCCACACACACCACACACACACACACACACACACACACACACGTATTTATACTGATCATTGCATGCGATTGCCACAAGGATTTGAGGAGCATATCAGGGGAGGAAGATCTGGCACTCATTTGTCAAAAAGATAAAAATAAAAACTCTTTCCCAAGTAGCACGCAACGCACCAATACAAACTCACAGAGCACCGCTTATCTGCAGTTGTCCAAGGAAGGGATAATGAACAGCGAGCCGGTCTTTATCGCTGAATAAACACAGACAGCGTGATGCACGGCTACTTACTAAAGAAAGCAATATTTTGAGAGAAAATATAACAACAAAAGATGCTATGCCACAGCATCTTGCAGGTGAACGTTAGCGTGTCCCCCCGGGTGTCATGTGACCATCGCCGCCGGTCGGCGCTGAAGCCAATAAAAACATTTGACTCCTGCAGAGTCATTTGTCCCGGGAATGAATGACGATTATAACCTTTACCACTAAAGATAAAAGCCAGACGTTAGTGGGTGTTAGTCCAGTGGGAAAGGGGCTTAAATTATACATGAGTAAGTAGAGGATCTCTATAGATAATATAGTGTTATAATGTAGGGTAATGATAGTGTATATTATAGTGTTATAGGGTAATGATAGTGTGTGTTATAGGGTAATGATAGTGTATAGTATAGTGTTATAGGGTAATGATAGTGTATATTATAGTTATAGGGTAATGGTAGTGTATATTATAGTGTTATAGGGTAATGATAGTGTATATTATAGTTATAGGGTAATGATAGTGTATATTATAGTGTTATAGGGTAATGATAGTGTATATTATAGTGTTATAGGGTAATGATAGTGTATATAGTATAGTGTTATAGGGTAATGATAGTGTATATTATAGTGTTATAGGGTAATGATAGTGTATATAGTGGTATAGGGTAATGATAGTGTATATTATAGTGTTATAGGGTAATGATAGTGTATATTATAGTTATAGGGTAATGATAGTGTATATTATAGTGTTATAGGGTAATGATAGTGTATATTATAGTGTTATAGGGTAATGATAGTGTATATAGTATAGTGTTATAGGGTAATGATAGTGTATATTATAGTGTTATAGGGTAATGATAGTGTATATAGTATAGTGTTATAGGGTAATGATAGTGTATATTATAGTGTTATAGGGTAATGATAGTGTATATTATAGTGTTATAGGGTAATGATAGTGTATATAGTATAGTGTTATAGGGTAATGATAGTGTATATTATAGTGTTATAGGGTAATGATAGTGTATATAGTGGTATAGGGTAATGATAGTGTATCTTATAGTGTTATAGGGTAATGATAGTGTATATTAGTGTTATAGGGTAATGATAGTGTATATTATGGTGTTATAATGTAGGGTAATGATAGTGTATATAGTATAGTGTTATAGGGTAATGATAGTGTATATTATAGTGTTATAGGGTAATGATAGTGTATAATATAGTGTTATAGGGTAATGATAGTGTATATTATGGTGTTAGGGTAATGATAGTGTATATAGTATAGTGGTATAGGGTAATGATAGTGTATATAGTATAGTGTTATAGGGTAATGATAGTGTATATTACAGTGTTATAATGTAGGGTAATGATAGTGTATATAGTATAGTGGTATAGGGTAATGATAGTGTATATTATAGTGTTATAGGGTAATGATAGTGTATATTAGTGTTATAGGGTAATGATAGTGTATATTATGGTGTTATAATGTAGGGTAATGATAGTGTATATAGTATAGTGTTATAGGGTAATGATAGTGTATATTAGTGTTATAGGGTAATGATAGTGTATATTATGGTGTTATAATGTAGGGTAATGATAGTGTATATAGTATAGTGGTATAGGGTAATGATCGTGTATATTATAGTGTTATAGGGTAATGATAGTGTATATTAGTGTTATAGGGTAATGATAGTGTATATTATGGTGTTATAATGTAGGGTAATGATAGTGTATATAGTATAGTGTTATAGGGTAATGATAGTGTATATTATAGTGTTATAGGGTAATGATAGTGTATAATATAGTGTTATAGGGTAATGATAGTGTATATTATAGTTATAGGGTAATGGTAGTGTATATTATAGTGTTATAGTGTCGGGTAATGATGGTGTATATTATAGTTATAGGGTAATGATAGTGTATATTATAGTGTTATAGGGTAATGATAGTGTATATTATATTTATAGGGTAATGGTAGTGTATATTATAGCGTTATAGTGTCGGGTAATGATAGTGTATATTATAGTGTTATAGGGTAATGATAGTGTATATTATAGTTATAGGGTAATGGTAGTGTATATTATAGTGTTATAGTGTCGGGTAATGATAGTGTATATTATAGTTATAGGGTAATGATAGTGTATAGTATAGTGTTATAGGGTAATGATATTATAGTTATAGGGTAATGGTAGTGTATATTATAGCGTTATAGTGTCGGGTAATGATAGTGTATATTATAGTGTTGTAATGTCGGGTAATGATAGCGTATATTATGGTGTTATAGTGTAGGGTAATGTATCTCTGGAGATAATGGAGGGATGGAGGACACTAAAACCACAGCTCAACTCTGTAGTGCGTCTCCTCCTCCTCCTCCTCCTGGTTCCCACAGCATCATGTTCCTTGCTGACCCAGAAGCTCGGTCTCATAAACACGTATGTGCATACGGTGACAGCGGCTGTACTCTCATGTCGCTGAGCAACAGCGGTGTCGAAATGCGTCTATATAGTCACTATATTTTTCTGATTCCCCAGAACACACACATTCGTTCAGTCGACGAGTGGTGAGGCGGCGAAGTCGTAACGGCCACAAAAACATCGAATAACCGCCAGTTCAAACTGAGTCACTGGATTCATCCTCTCACCAATAGGAAAACCCTCACGCTGAGCCATGCAATTGTCAAAATATTGTATCTGTCCATCTGTGTGTGTGTGTTCATGTGTGTATTTAACATATACATTTCTTAAACTTGTGCATTTAACTACAGTAATTAAACAACGAATATTAAAATAATATTCAATTAGAAGACGCACCAAAGGATCTCAGCTTGACGCCCTAATTAACAACCCACAGCAAAACAACAGAAACCGACAGCCTGCAGAGACTTCGAGTGTTTCTGAACAGGAAGCCGGGCGCTGCAGAGAGCCCGGCGGCGGCGGTGAGTCAGCCTGCACCTTGGAGGAGCTCCAAGTCCACTTCCTGGTTCAGACTCTCCACAACAGATGGGTGCGAGGGTGTCAGGCCCACCCTGCTGGCTGGCCGGGAGGAGGAGGAGGAGGAGACAGAGGCGGAGGAGGAGGAGGGAGAAGAGGAGGGACCGGGAAGACGAGGGGGAGGAGGGAGAAGAGGAGGGACCGGGAGGAGGAGGAGGAGCGGTGTGGGGGGGTGGAGTACAAGAGAGGCCCAACAGGCGATACCAAGTGTGTGTGTGTGTGTGTGTGTGTGTGTGTGTGTGTGTGTGTGTGTGCGTGCGTGTGGGAGTATTTGCGTGCGCATATGTGTGTGTGTGTGGGTATGAGAGCTCAGCTGTGTGCCTGACTGTCGCTGTGTGCCGTCTGTTTTCGTCATAACACATTTGGCAAGTCATCCATGTCAACAAACACCGCCATCCATACACATCATTGCAAGGAGACATTTAAACTAGGGCTGGGCAATACTTTTATAGAGATAGAGATGTCGACTTATCGTGATATCCATTTTAATAGTATGAATTAGGAGGTTTGAAACGTCAGTGAGAAAGGAAAACTAGCTTTAGTCCGACACCATACTTTAAACTTCCATATACTTCAATGTAATGACCCTCAGACTGTTGAGAATGGTATTTTGAATGCATAAGCATACTGTGATGTTGATCGATGTTTGTGTGAAAGATCCCCCATAATTATTGTGATAATACATTTTTTTCATACCGCCCAGCGCTAATTTAAACCACCGTTGGAATGTGTAGGAGGCGGTTCTCCCCTCGGTCCTCAGCGCGTGAAGGACAGCTCTGTGGCTGCGGCCCAGCGCTACTCCCCCAGCCTCACCCCGCCTGGGAATCCTCCCCTGCAGGCCATGGCCTCCCTGCCTCCCTCCCTGCCTCCCTGCCTCCCTCCCTGCCTGCCTGCCTGCTGCTGCTGGGACGCTGCTCGCTGAAGAACCAGGCCTCCAGCAGTGGCGTTGCCAAGGGGTGACCCCCCCCCACCACCACCACCACCACTAAATATTTATCTGCAGGCGCCGCTGGTTCCCGGCAACATGAATCACCTTCTACCCCCTCATTCAGTTTCCTGCACAAGTCTAGCAGGACCTGACCCGTAACTCAAGATATAGAGCATGGCCTGAAGACGCAACACGGGTTGGGTTTCAGAGGCAACTCGTACCCTGGGAGCCGCATGGTTGCTCATGGCATTGGCTAAGACTTATTATCTCGTACGTGACATCATCATCATGTGTGTCCATATATGGGCAATCCCCTACCCTCCGTCCTCTAGCAAGAGCCATAGCGATAGAGCTGTAGTTAGCTTGCGATTAGCTAGACCATTAGCCTGACTAACATCGTCCATCCATGAGAACAACATGCGTGTCAGCGTTAAATCCCTGTAGAGGTATATGGGGACGTAATGGTTGACCGATTACCTCTGCCTCTTGAAGAGTGAGGCCATTCGGGCGGAAATTTGGCATTTGTGACATCACAAAGGTCAGTGAGTCGGTGGGTGCACATTCCAGGAGGAGCCCAGGGACCTAGCGGGGGTTTGCGAAGCCGGTCGCACGCCACGCGTCGGGCGATTTCAGGTCTCGCTCTGTGCTTAATGTAACGGGTGGCAATGGAGGGGGCCGTCTGCGTTGAGCAGAGCTGGGAGTTGAATCGCGGCGCGGTGTGGCGCCGCCGGTGTGAGCGCTCCCATTGAAGAGCGGTGGTTTTGAACTGATGGCGAGCCACGCGGCGCTCCGTGGCTCGTCGGGTGTGCGGCCCGCTTTAAGAGACGAGTTGAGCAAGAGTTTATCTTAGGAGAGACCCACCTCCCCTCCCCGATGCACGCACGCACGCACGCACGCACACACACACACACGCACACACACGCGCACACAGCAGTAAAGTGTGTTTGTTTGTGCTCATTTATAGGATCAGTAACCTTGACTCAGGCTATATTGGCTGGGCTGTTACCAGGGCTTTTACTGACCTCGTAAGTGGAGGGAAATTAATGGGAGAAATGAACGGGGTTTAGCGAGTCAAGGTCAGGGTTTACCAAAGCAGGGGTCGACAATATAAATGGCCCGGTGGCCCGGACGTACTTTTAAAACCGTCCGGGCCACCAGAATGCTTCAAGCACTGGCCCGGTGGGGCCAGTGAAAAAATATGCCTTGAAAAAACAAATATCTAATTTCATATTAAATCCCTGTGGTACTGTGTTTTGCAATGACTTCTGTGAAATTGTCTCGGTTATTACCGCTAACACACAGAGTTACGTGATCCCGATCAAAGACAGCCGGCGCTGTGCTCTCCCTGAGACGTAAACACACCACCTGCACAGCCCGCTCTTTACCGCGCATGCGTAGCCTACCGCTCGCTCACTGCTGCTCACTGCTAACACGGAGTTTCTGTTCCCGATAATGTTCCTAAAACCGATCGTAAGCCACCCCGGACCTACGACCGACGGGGGGGCAGGTAGACACCGCTAGACATACGGGACTCATACCGGTGATCGCGGCTTTAGTTCCCCGTGTCTGGTCGCTGTAATTCGGAGCGTGAATATCGGTTGAATATCTAATATCTTTCTAACTTTAAAAAACAGTATTTTTTAAGACGATAGTCGCACATCCCTCGTAACTACGCCGTGAAGGTGAACCCTCCCGGACTCCGCTATTAACATGAAGCGCTCCGCCGGAGGAGCCGCACATCAACATGCACCGGACACCACAATACAAACACACATGTTTTACATTTGATTGCTTTTAAATCAACTTGTGCGCAGTTATACTGTTAAATACGATTATTAAAAGTGTTCATGTCTCCTTTCTGGTCCAGAAACGCTTGGTCCATGCCGTTAATACCACTATCGATACTTTTTCTATTAGCGCCCCCCCCCCCCGAAGAAGATATATTCGTGATGTTTTACTGTAAACATCCTCAACTGCCAATTTAAGGGACATCGCCCAACCCTAATTATGACAGTCCTGGACCGGCCCAAAAATCTGGACCGGCCCAAAAATGTGCATCGGCTCACCCGGTACGCCCGATGGCCAGTCCACCCCTGCTTGTCCCGTTAGTTAAAAATAGTAATCCAATTGTGAAATCCGTGTTGTAATCGGCAGCATACAAGCTAGTTATCTTGAAAAGTAAATAAAGATTCAGACGTGCTGCGTGATGATGTGTTCAGGTCGGCTCAGTAAAACGACTATTAGGTTATCATGATGCGTTCAAGTGTAACGTAAAGAAAAGGGAAATTGAGATTTTGGCGAGAAACATGAGTAATACAGTTGTATAGTGCTCTAATCATTTTAGAATATATAATTAAACTACTGATGCCAATATTTATTAAAAATCTGGAGGATCATGCCTGACAAGGCAGACATGTTAATTTTTCTGCAAAAAAATACCTGTTAAATTATGAGCTTATATTTTATTTCCTTTTGTGTGACCCAGCATATTATTTATTTGATTTATATACATTATGACTTATTTTTCATTTGGTGCTGCTGATATATTCTTTCTATTGTTAAGTATGTCGTTTTGAAGTGGCCTATTACATTAGCCATGTTTACTGAAGGCTAGAAACGTTTTTGTTATGCTCACTTGTTAAGCAATACCAGTTCTGTTAAAAACAAATTGTCGCGTCTTTCCACCAAATAATAGAAAAGTATCGATAGTGGTATCGATAAAGACTCGGATCGATAAGGAGTATCGATAAAGGTATCGATATCAATAAATATTAACGATCCCCATCTCTAGCCTCAGTGGCGAGACCGCTGGAATTGGCTCGCATACGACGAGGAAAAGAACGAGGTGTATTGCGAGCTATGCAGGGCAATGCCCACCTTTGCAGACAAGTAAGTTAGAGAAAAGTTGAAGTGTTAAAACAGAAGTGTATGATAACGCATTGCTGTGTAACTACAGAGGCTTGAAAACGCAGATCTGCAAGCACACGTGTCCCATTTATGACACACTGTAGATCAGCATTTGAATTATTATTGTTATTACTATTAATAACTTGGAAATATTATGGTAATTATGATAATGAATTATTTTAATAATCTAATGATAAACACTTGCTTTATAGAAGTTATAGTAGCTAGTTTTTTTATATTTATGATGAATACAGTCAGGAGATGTGAGTTGTGAGTTTTTTTTTTTCCCGGGCCAGTGGTTACAATGGTGGGGCCAGTGATCTTCAAAAGCCACTGGCCAGTGGCAAATTTCCCTTATTGTCTACCCCTGCAAAGGCATCCTCCCATATAAGGGCAGACCTGGTGACGTCATTTATGAGGTAATTAGTCTAGCCAACACCATGATGACCTGTACTCTTGTCTGTACTTGTGCTGTATAGTACAGTCTGTTAAGCACATATTTTTAACAGACCCAATGAGCCAACCCAAGCCGAATTGATTGTCACCATGATGTCATAGATGGGGTTTATGTTTTAGACGGTGGCCATGAGGTCATAGAAAGAAACCACAATGTTATAGATTGCATGGTTTGTCCGCTAGCACTTTATAGTTATTCTACCAAATTACACGACATTGGGTCCAAAATTAACTTTTACAATTTGGTCTTTTTTTTATTTTTACCTGCCAAATGGTCAAATCTATCAGCCATTGGCTGGTGGCAGGTGTTCATTTTGGACCCTGATCATGACAATGTAGTCAAACCACCAAATAGCCAACGCCATCTGAAGTCCCACGGTGGTGGACGGTGAATCGAGTCCGATTCAAAACTAAGACCGAGGTGGGGGGGGGTCGAGCCCAAGTTGAGGCCAAGACCGCAAAAATATGAGTCCAATTCGAGACCAAGACCATGTGGCTACCATTATTTCAATTGCCTAAAACAGAAAAGAAAGGTTTCCAAAGGCCAACAAAATTAAAAAAAAACATTTTAATCTCTTCCAAGAAAGTAACCAGCAGCAAATGCTGGGCACTTTCTTGGAATAGATGAAAATGATAAAAACAATATGTAGTCATGCAATTTGAAACACAGCTTTGGTCTCTTATCAGAACGAGTCTTCCGAGACCGATTCAAGGCTGAGTCAAATTCACTGTGAGACCAAGACGAGACCGAGACCAAGACCAGGACTCAAGTACTACTGATATCTGCCATCGGATTATCTGTAGTCAGTTTGCTGTAGTGCAGGTTTTGTTGTTGAGAGAAAGCCTCAACATAATAGCAGGCCGCCACCTGAGCAGCAGCCTGGTCTGTGTAGACCGGTCCTAGTAGGCGGTAACTCGACACCGGCCCGACTGTCCTCATTAAACCTTTACATATCCACAGACAATTACCTCTTCTCACTTTCCCTGGATCTCCTTTTAGAAGTCCTTTAAGCAGAGCCAACGGGCGAGAGGCACCTGACCTCCTGATCCGGTAAGGGGATCCTGCTTCCACACAAAGACCAACCAAGTCCTCGTAAGTCGGACAGGTCCCCATAAGCCTGGTTGACATGGTTTATGTGCCTGTTCGAGATCCCTTGGATATTAAGACTACTACTGAATGATGGTGTGTGTGTGTGTGTGTGTGTGTGTGTGTGTGTGTGTGTGTGTGTGTGTGTGTAAGACAGCTAGCACTGTCATCAGCCGCCACGAACCGGTGACAACAGCTCAACACATGTACTGTATTTCCTACAGAGAAAAACAGCCGGGAAACGTAACCACAAACTCAACGTTCGGGTTGTGTTCACGATTATTAGACTCCCATAAAGAAAGTGTCAAAATATTGTAACCGTAGCGACTCCTAAACAGATGTTTTGTTCAAACTAGGTGGCGGCACTTCCTCTCCATATTGAGAAAGACGCTCCAAAATCATTGATGTGTCCTGACGCAACCTCGGGCGTCGCAGGACTTTGACCCCTGAACCCCAGCGGGTTGCTGATGTACCAGCATTCACTTCCGGCTTTGACCCCGAACAGGACGTGACACGTTGAAAAACTCTGTTTCTCTATTGTTAAAACCACAGACAGTTTCTCTCTGCGCTACAGACAGTTTCTCTCTGCGCTACAGACACAGATGGCTGGCTGCCTCCAGGCTGAGCTCCTAAAGGAGACTTGTTTTAACTTTTAAACAATCAGCTTTGGGAATCACAAATTGCAGAAAACATAACGGTCCGAACATAAATTGCAATGTGGGATTTACCGATGAATATAATAATGTTCACAGACACTTTATGAGATACGCATGGAAATATCCAAGGTTTCTGGAAACATGGAAACTGTTGAATGTTATCCATCCGTTTCGCCTCGTTTCGTTGGAAGACTCCAACATGAGTTTTGGTGATTACAACAACGACGTCACCGTCCAACACGCTGAATAAACTGTGCAAGCCCTGACAATACAAAGCTACCTGTCCACGCCTAGCAGATTAAAGCTGCCCTTTTCCACACTCCCCTCCTGGGTACACAATTACCCAACTACTGCAGCCGACATGCTGGCAGGGGAAAATCGTGGCTTGGGAGTTTTATTGGCGCCACAACAGGGTGGGAGTGGGAAGGAGAGACGCAGTGCCTCGATGACACGGGGTCAGGTACAACTGGAGTCATTTAAATCTGTCTCTCACACACACACACACACACACACACACACACACACACACACACACACACACACACACACACACACACACACACACACACACACACACACACACACACACACACACACACACACACACAGGCATTTGTCAGCTAAAACTGGAATGTCAATCTCATATTTCTTAGTAGTTCCCCCCCCCCCCCCCCCCACACACACACAGGAGACAGAGTTTGACATGTGTGTGTGCACCACACACACACACACACACACACACACACATGTCACACTCCTTGTCTGTGTGTGTGTGTGTGTGTGTGTTTAATGAGTGACCTAATCAAATAATTGATTTCAAATTAAAAGTCCGATTTTTTTCCAATTTGTTCTACACATTTGATTTCCAATGAAAGGACCGACTGAAGTGTCGGTGCATGTCCTCCAGTGCAGGCACTAATCGCCCACGGCGACGGTTTGATCCCGCTCTTCAAAATTAGCTTATATTGTCAACATTTAACAAAGTACAAAACCAACAGCAACCTTTCAACGCCCATTCATCTGCAACACACTTCATAGCTTTTGTTTTCCAGTGAACACACACTCACTGCATCACGACATCCTCTCTGCAAACCACTAAACCCTGCTCCTTTGCTCTGTGTTTAGTCATCTGCGTTGGCAGCCCCCTTCGACCTCACTCCGGTCAAAGGAGTCGGCCATCTTTAGCGAGTACAAAGATTGTAATCCAGCGTCTCTAGATCAGAGGCTCTTCAGTTGGCAGAGCAATAAACAATTACATTACTTGAAATTGTTCTTAGGGGAGCCAAAGTAGAGTTTACTTAACAAGGATTCAACCTTTATGAATATCTTCCTGAGGGAAGATATTAATTCATTGCAAATTAAACGTAACCATTCAAGGCTGGAAAGACTTCTGGCATTTCATTATCTACTCCGATTGCAGATTATGCTCTTATGCTAAATAGATGTTATAATTTGACCTGGAAATGTCCCTAGCTGGCTCTAGTCTAGAGCCATATCTGGCAGAAAGAGCCAGGTATAACTCTAGTCTAGAGCCATATCTGGCAGAAAGAGCCAGGTATGACTCTAGTCTAGAGCCATATCTGGCAGAAAGAGCCAGGTATAACTCTAGTCTAGAGCCATATCTGGCAGAAAGAGCCAGGTATAACTCTAATCTAGAGCCATATCTGGCAGAAAGAGCCAGGTATAACTCTAGTCTAGAGCCATATCTGGCAGAAAGAGCCAGGTATGACTCTAGTCTAGAGCCATATCTGGCAGAAAGAGCCAGGTATGACTCTAGTCTAGAGCCATATCTGGCAGAAAGAGCCAGGTATAACTCTAATCTAGAGCCATATCTGGCAGAAAGAGCCAGGTATGACTCTAGTCTAGAGCCATATCTGGCAGAAAGAGCCAGGTATAACTCTAGTCTAGAGCCATATCTGGCAGAAAGAGCCAGGTATAACTCTAGTCTAGAGCCATATCTGGCAGAAAGAGCCAGGTATGACTCTAGTCTAGAGCCATATCTGGCAGAAAGAGCCAGGTATAACTCTAATCTAGAGCCATATCTGGCAGAAAGAGCCAGGTATGACTCTAGAATAGAGCCATACAGTGTGTGCTGGTGGGGGGGGGAGCAGCAGAGCAGAGGGAGGCGCTGGTGTCAGTGGTGGACGTCTGAGGAGGCTCATCACATCCGCATGACTCAGAGTCGGGACCCAGGGGAAGCCGATTTCACCAGAAGTCGTGTTTGTTTAGCTTGATCTCAAGCACCAACCACTTTCTCCAACACAGCAAGAGAGAGAAAAGAAAGGCCCTTTCTACAACATACTAGTTCTGCTGTTCCCAGCTGCTAACAGGAAACAAATCAGCGATGAATGAAAGATCTGCTAAAAGCAAACATGCAATAGAAACTCATTAGTAAAGAGATATTTACGAAAAATAGGACCACACAGTTGACTATGAAAGCACAAAATAATAAATCACTGAAATGAATCCTGCTATTACTGACTTATGAAAGAAAGACCAGTTCTAAACAACCACATGTGACTAACCAGAAAGCCAGCAGTAGCATGTAAGACAGGGGTAAGAAACCCAGAACTGTGCAGATGACCACAGACTCGTCTTGTTTTTCTCGTATCAGCTTCTCCAAATTCGTCCCCGGCGACCAGAGACCGAAACCGACTCAGCAGAACCAGAGCTCCCAGACCCGATACTCCCCAAGTGGGTTGCTGCGAGGGGGAAAGGTTCAGTTTTTGGCATTTTGGTTGGGCTTTCATATTGAGGCTAGGAATTGAAGATGGTGTACTGTACTGTGGATGGACAGCAAGGGCATGCACTAGAGCAGGCAAGGTCATACGTCACTTCAGTCAAGGTCAAAACTCAAAACAGCCCGGCGGGATTATTTACGTGTGTGTGTGTGTGTGTGTGTGTCTTGAGTCAGTATCCAGCTGTGTTTATCTTCTCGAGACACCTGTACCATATCTGTGTGTGTGTGTGTGTGTGTGTGTGTGTGTGTGTTGGAGAGAGAGAGAGAAAGGTAGGTGAGGTTTTGAAGATTTTGAGGAGACCGTTTAACTGATTTTCATTTTCTTCTCGCAATAAACTTCTTGCAATAAACAATATTCCTCTAGCAATAAACAATTTTTTTGTCAGTGGTTGGTTCCAGCCCAAACAACCAGAGAGGATTTATAGCCGGAGATAACCGTAGCGGACAGCCTGCCAGTTTAGACATAGTGGTTCAAGGACGAGGAGGAGAGTGGGTCAAGGGGCGGACTAGTACCTCTACACGTCAATGTGACAACGCGACTGACGGGTACACAGATGAATTAAATATCGACCCCTCCTCCCCGATTCCAGGTCAACTTGACGCCAAGTCACCGCCATCAAGCGTGTAGCGGCAAGACTTTATGATGCAATAAACACCTTATTGGGCATGGTAACCAACCATCATGAAAATGTTGTGTAATCTGATCCCGGCATAAGTCGTTTTGGATAAAAGTGTCTGCTAACTGACTAAATAGTAAGTGAGACATTACAGCACCCCAGATTTGATGATATGATGACAGCATCCCATCGCTGTCCTATTGAAATGTTGATTTCTTATTGTTGTTGCTACCTGTATATTGGGGTGTGTGTGTGTGTGTGAGCGTGCATATGTACCTGTGTGCGTGTGTGTGTGTGTATGTGTGTGAGAGACAGGGACAGTCTTGTTTACATTAGAGCCATGTCTCATGTTGCCTAAGCTTAAGCCTTGGCAACAGTGACTGCAGGCGTTTCTGCTCTTCTGCTGCCAGGATCGATTAGTAGAACAAAGCCTGAAACACCTGATGACAGCTTCCCTGTTGGCCCACTCATAGAGTCATAGATTACCCTGGATAGCTTTTGGTTTTGAATTTGGTTATGCATCACAGAGATTGCACTGTATTCCCATTTATTTAAATCTACATATGTTATTGTCAACTCAGGACAGCGTAAGTGAAATATAGCATAGTAGAAATGCACAAGGGAAAATATCAACAACAAAAAAATATATACTGTATATGTATGTATAGGCCTATATGTTTTGCCTATATGTTTTGCAATGTATTGTCGTCTATGTGTATTTGTATGTACGTGACAAATCACATTGTTGCCACACACTTTGTTGCCGCAAAAAACAGGAAGTCGACATCGAGTGGCATTACCACTAAATCATTTTCTGTCATTACTACAAA
>JAOPHQ010000393.1:0-54592 GCA_030340625.1 Merluccius polli
TGTGTAATAGTGCATGACATCAGTGTTTGTACTGTAGCTAAGAGCAATTTCCCAACATTGCAGCAATTCTCATGCCTGGGAGATAGAGTTCTCCAAGTGTTATTCCCTCTGCATTCCAAAAGGCTCTGATGTAAATGAAGGCAAATTTAAAAATGTATATCATTTCCAAAAGCAGATTGCCCACCCCAAAGAGAAGCACTTATGGAATCAAAATACCACCAATGCCTCCATTTCAGGTTATCTTGGAGTGTTTCTGAGGTTTCAAGAGTACATTCACTGGATATTGCTGTGTAAGTCAAGTAAAACTACCCCAACAAGTAGCACTTACTAAATTTGAACAAGACAAGTCAATGCTCAAGTTAGGGTAGTAAGTTTGACAAATGCATCCTTTAGTTTTACAGAATGGATAGATGTGAAGGCAAGACAACCAAGACAACCCCAAAGAGAAGCACTTATGAACCCAAATATCATGAATGCTTATATTTGAGGTTATCTGAATGTGTTTTTAAGCTTTTTGAGGTTGAACTTTGATTCTCACTGAATGGCAGACCAAGAAGCCTGGCATATGCATCCACATTGTCATACTAGCATGTGAGTCTTCCATGGCAGATGGTGCACAGACAAGACAACCCCAAAGAGAAGCACTTATGGACTCAAAATACCACCAATACTACCATTTGAGGTGATCTGGGAGTGGTCATATTTAACACCAAGTACATCCACTGGAGAGGCTGTGTAAGTCAAGTAAAACTACCCCAACAAGTAGCACTTACTAAATTCGAACCAGCATAGTGAATGCTCAAGTTAGGGTAATGATGATGACAACTCAAATGTTTCTTCAGTTTTGTACTGGGGCTCCATTTGAAGACGGGACACAATTAAGACAACCCAAAGAGACGCAGCTATTAGCCCCAAAATCAGCAATGCTCCATTGGAAGTCGTGTGGATGTATAACATATTACAAGCAGTTTGTCAGGCAACTTACTTGATGTCCCTTCCCAGGCTGTCTCCTTAGTGTTGTGGGAGGAATGATATGCCTGCTAGAATCTGCTCATCTCATATAGAGGCTGCTCTGAGATGCACGTCTCTTTTTCCTTTGTTTCTAGAGTATCGGCTATATGGGTGACGGTTTGTAAACGACCCCACCAATGTGACCTGGATGGACTTCTCATCACAATGAATGTAAATTTGCATTTGATGAGAGGTCGCTCTTGACACTTCCTGGTAAAGAAACATTGCCAACTAATGCAGTTATTTAACTGCAACACAAAATAACATGAAGTAATTACTCTTATGTGTAAATAGTAGCAAATTATACATGACATCAGTGTTTGTACTGTAGCTAAGAGCAATTTTCCAACATTGCAGCACTTCTCATGCCTGGGAGATAGAGTTCTCCAAGTGTTATTCCCTCTGCATTCCAAAAGGCTCTGATGTAAATGAAGGCAAATTTAAAAATGTATATCATTTCCAAAAGCAGATTGCCCACCAGCAAGACAACCCCAAAGAGAAGCACTTATGGAATCAAAATACCACCAATGCCATCCATTTCAGGTTATCTTGGAGTGTTTCTGAGGTTTCAAGAGTACATTCACTGGATATTGCTGTGTAAGTCAAGTAAAACTACCCCAACAAGTAGCACTTACTAAATTTGAACAAAACAAGTCAATGCTCAAGTTAGGGTAGTAAGTTTGACAAATGCATCCTTTAGTTTTAAAGAATGGATAGATGTGAAGACAAGACAACCCCAAAGAGAAGCACTTATGAACCCAAATATCATGAATGCTTATATTTGAGGTTATCTGAATGTGTTTTTAAGCTTTTTGAGGTTGAACTTTGATCTCACTGAATGGCAGACCAAGAAGCCTGGCATATGCATCCACATTGTCTTACTGGCATGTGAGTCTTCCATGGCAGATGGTTGCACAGACAAGACAACCCCAAAGAGAAGCACTTATGGACTCAAAATACCACCAATACTACCATTTGAGGTGATCTGGGAGTGGTCATATTTAACACCAAGTAACATCCACTGGAGAGGCTGTGTAAGTCAAGTAAAACTACCCCAACAAGTAGCACTTACTAAATTTGAACCAGCATAGTGAATGCTCAAGTTAGGGTAATGATGATGACAAACTCAAATGTTTCTTCAGTTTTGTACTGGGGCTCCATTTGAAGACAGGACACAATTAAGACAACCCCAAAGAGAAGCACTTATGAACCCAAATATCATGAATGCTTATATTTGAGGTTATCTGAATGTGTTTTTTAAGCTTTTTGAGGTTGAACTTTGATTCTCACTGAATGGCAGACCAAGAAGCCTGGCATATGCATCCACATTGTCATACTGGCATGTGAGTCTTCCATGGCAGATGGTGCACAGACAAGACAACCCCAAAGAGAAGCACTTATGGACTCAAAATACCACCAATACTACCATTTGAGGTGATCTGGGGAGTGGTCATATTTAACACCAAGTACATCCACTGGGAGAGGCTGTGTAAGTCAAATAAAACTACCCCAACAAGTAGCACTTACTAAATTTGGAACCAGCATAGTGAATGCTCAAGTTAGGGTAATGATGATGACAACTCAAATGTTTCTTCAGTTTTGTACTGGGGCTCCATTTGAAGACAGGACACAATTAAGACAACCCCAAAGAGACGCAGCTATTAGCCCCAAAATCAGCAATGCCTCCATTGGAAAGTCGTGTGGATGTATAACATATTACAAGCAGTTTGTCAGGCAACTTACTTGATGTCCCTTCCCAGGCGGTCTCCTTAGTGTTGTCTCTTCTGGTGAAGAGGGAGGAATGATATGCCTTGCTAGAATCTGCTCATCTCATATAGAGGCTGCTCTGAGATGCACTGTCTCTTTTTCCTTTGTTTCTAGAGTATCGGCTATATGGGTGACGGTTTGTAAACGACCCCACCGATCTGAACTGGGTGACTTCTCATCACAATGAATGTAAATTTGCATTTGATGAGAGGTCACTCTTGACACTTCCTGGTAAAGAAACATTGCCAACTAATGCAGTTATATAACTGCAACACAAAATAACATGAAGTGATTACTCTTATGTGTAAATAGTAGCATGACATCAGTGTTTGTACTGTAAGCTAAGAGCAATTTCCCAACATTGCAGCAATTCTCATGCCTGGGAGATAGAGTTCTCCAAGTGTTATTCCCTCTGCATTCCAAAAGGCTCTGATGTAAATGAAGGCAAATTTAAAAATGTATATAATTTCCAAAAGCAGATTGCCCACCCCAAAGAGAAGCACTTATGGAATCAAAATACCACCAATGCCTCCATTTCAGGTTATCTTGGAGTGTTTCCTGAGGTTTCAAGAGTACATTCACTGGATATTGCTGTGTAAGTCAAGTAAAACTACCCCAACAAGTAGCACTTACTAAATTTGAACAAGACAAGTCAATGCTCAAGTTAGGGTAGTAAGTTTGACAAATGCATCCTTTAGTTTTACAGAATGGATAGATGTGAAGACAAGACATAACCAAGACAACCCCAAAGAGAAGCACTTATGAACCCAAATATCATGAATGCTTATATTTGAGGTTATCTGAATGTGTTTTTAAGCTTTTTGAGGTTGAACTTTGATTCTCACTGAATGGCAGACCAAGAAGCCTGGCATATGCATCCACATTGTCATACTGGCATGTGAGTCTTCCATGGCAGATGGTGCACAGACAAGACAACCCCAAAGAGAAGCACTTATGGACTCAAAATACCACCAATACTACATTTGAGGTGATCTGGGAGTGGTCATATTTAACACCAAGTACATCCACTGGAGAGGCTGTGTAAGTCAAGTAAAACTACCCCAACAAGTAGCACTTACTAAATTTGAACCAGCATAGTGAATGCTCAAGTTAGGGTAATGATGATGACAACTCAAATGTTTCTTCAGTTGTACTGGGGCTCCATTTGAAGACAGGACACAATTAAGACAACCCCAAAGAGAAGCACTTATGAACCCAAATATCATGAATGCTTATATTTGAGGTTATCTGAATGTGTTTTTAAGCTTTTTGAGGTTGAACTTTGATTCTCACTGAATGGCAGACCAAGAAGCCTGGCATATGCATCCACATTGTCATACTAGCATGTGAGTCTTCCATGGCAGATGGTGCACAGACAAGACAACCCCAAAGAGAAGCACTTATGGACTCAAAATACCACCAATACTACCATTTGAGGTGATCTGGGAGTGGTCATATTTAACACCAAGTACATCCACTGGAGAGGCTGTGTAAGTCAAGTAAAACTACCCCAACAAGTAGCACTTACTAAATTTGAACCAGCATAGTGAATGCTCAAGTTAGGGTAATGATGATGACAACTCAAATGTTTCTTCAGTTTTGTACTGGGGCTCCATTTGAAGACAGGGACACAATTAAGACAACCCCAAAGAGACGCAGCTATTAGCCCCAAAATCAGCAATGCCTCCATTGGAAGTCGTGTGGATGTATAACATATTACAAGCAGTTTGTCAGGCAACTTACTTGATGTCCCTTCCCAGGCTGTCTCCTTAGTGTTGTCTCTTCTGGTGAAGAGGGAGGAATGATATGCCTTGCTAGAATCTGCTCATCTCATATAGAGGCTGCTCTGAGATGCACGTCTCTTTTTCCTTTGTTTCTAGAGTATCGGCTATATGGGTGACGGTTTGTAAACGACCCCACCGATCTGAACTGGGTGGACTTCTCATCACAATGAATGTAAATTTGCATTTGATGAGAGGTCACTCTTGACACTTCCTGGTAAAGAAACATTGCCAACTAATGCAGTTATTTAACTGCAACACAAAATAACATGAAGTGATTACTCTTATGTGTAAATAGTAGCATGACATCAGTGTTTGTACTGTAGCTAAGAGCAATTTCCCAACATTGCAGCAATTCTCATGCCTGGGAGATAGAGTTCTCCAAGTGTTATTCCCTCTGCATTCCAAAAGGCTCTGATGTAAATGAAGGCAAATTTAAAAATGTATATAATTTCCAAAAGCAGATTGCCCACCCCCAAAGAGAAGCACTTATGGAATCAAAATACCACCAATGCCTCCATTTCAGGTTATCTTGGAGTGTTTCCTGAGGTTTCAAGAGTACATTCACTGGATATTGCTGTGTAAGTCAAGTAAAACTACCCCAACAAGTAGCACTTACTAAATTTGAACAAGACAAGTCAATGCTCAAGTTAGGGTAGTAAGTTTGACAAATGCATCCTTTAGTTTTACAGAATGGATAGATGTGAAGACAAGACACTAACCAAGACAACCCCAAAGAGAAGCACTTATGAACCCAAATATCATGAATGCTTATATTTGAGGTTATCTGAATGTGTTTTTAAGCTTTTTGAGGTTGAACTTTGATTCTCACTGAATGGCAGACCAAGAAGCCTGGCATATGCATCCACATTGTCATACTGGCATGTGAGTCTTCCATGGCAGATGGTGCACAGACAAGACAACCCCAAAGAGAAGCACTTATGGACTCAAAATACCACCAATACTACCATTTGAGGTGATCTGGGGAGTGGTCATATTTAACACCAAGTACATCCACTGGAGAGGCTGTGTAAGTCAAGTAAAACTACCCCAACAAGTAGCACTTACTAAATTTGAACCAGCATAGTGAATGCTCAAGTTAGGGTAATGATGATGACAACTCAAATGTTTCTTCAGTTTTGTACTGGGGCTCCATTTGAAGACAGGACACAATTAAGACAACCCCAAAGAGAAGCACTTATGAACCCAAATATCATGAATGCTTATATTTGAGGTTATCTGAATGTGTTTTTAAGCTTTTTGAGGTTGAACTTTGATTCTCACTGAATGGCAGACCAAGAAGCCTGGCATATGCATCCACATTGTCATACTAGCATGTGAGTCTTCCATGGCAGATGGTGCACAGACAAGACAACCCCAAAGAGAAGCACTTATGGACTCAAAATACCACCAATACTACCATTTGAGGTGATCTGGGAGTGGTCATATTTAACACCAAGTGGAGAGGCTGTGTAAGTCAAGTAAAACTACCCCAACAAGTAGCACTTACTAAATTTGAACCAGCATAGTGAATGCTCAAGTTAGGGTAATGATGATGACAACTCAAATGTTTCTTCAGTTTTGTACTGGGGCTCCATTTGAAGACAGGACACAATTAAGACAACCCCAAAGAGACGCAGCTATTAGCCCCAAAATCAGCAATGCCTCCATTGGAAGTCGTGTGGATGTATAACATATTACAAGCAGTTTGTCAGGCAACTTACTTGATGTCCCTTCCCAGGCTGTCTCCTTAGTGTTGTGAGAGGAGGAATGATATGCCTTGCTAGAATCTGCTCATCTCATATAGAGGCTGCTCTGAGATGCAAGTCTCTTTTTCCTTTGTTTGTAGAGTATCAGCTATATGGGTGACGGTTTGTAAACGACCCCACCAATCTGACCTGGATGGACTTCTCATCACAATGAATGTAAATTTGCATTTGATGAGAGGTCACTCTTGACACTTCCTGGTAAAGAAACATTGCCAACTAATGCAGTTATTTAACTGCAACACAAAATAACATGAAGTGATTACTCTTATGTGTAAATAGTAGCAAATTATACATGACATCAGTGTTTGTACTGTAGCTAAGAGCAATTTCCCAACATTGCAGCAATTCTCATGCCTGGGAGATAGAGTTCTCCAAGTGTTATTACCTCTGCATTCCAAAAGGCTCTGATGTAAATGAAGGCATATTTAAAAATGTATATCATTTCCAAAGCAGATTGCCCACCAGCAAGACAACCCCAAAGAGAAGCACTTATGGAATCAAAATACCACCCAATGCCTCCATTTCAGGTTATCTTGGAGTGTTTCTGAGGTTTCAAGAGTACATTCACTGGATATTGCTGTGTAAGTCAAGTAAAACTACCCCAACAAGTAGCACTTACTAAATTTGAACAAAACAAGTCAATGCTCAAGTTAGGGTAGTAAGTTTGACAAATGCATCCTTTAGTTTTACAGAATGGATAGATGTGAAGGCAAGACACAACCAAGACAACCCCAAAGAGAAGCACTTATGAACCCAAATATCATGAATGCTTATATTTGAGGTTATCTGAATGTGTTTTTAAGCTTTTTGAGGTTGAACTTTGATTCTCACTGAATGGCAGACCAAGAAGCCTGGCATATGCATCCACATTGTCATACTGGCATGTGAGTCTTCCATGGCAGATGGTGCACAGACAAGACAACCCCCAAGAGAAGCACTTATGGACTCAAAATACCACCAATACTACCATTTGAGGTGATCTGGGAGTGGTCATATTTAACACCAAGTACATCCAGTGGAGAGGCTGTGTAAGTCAAGTAAAACTACCCCAACAAGTAGCACTTACTAAATTTGAACCAGCATAGTGAATGCTCAAGTTAGGGTAATGATGATGACAACTCAATGTTTCTTCAGTTTTGTACTGGGGCTCCATTTGAAGACAGGACACAATTAAGACAACCCCAAAGAGACGCAGCTATTAGCCCCAAAATCAGCAATGCCTCCATTGGAAGTCGTGTGGATGTATAACATATTACAAGCAGTTTGTCAGGCAACTTACTTGATGTCCCTTCCCAGGCTGTCTCCTTAGTGTTGTCTCTTCTGGTGAAGAGGGAGGAATGATATGCCTTGCTAGAATCTGCTCATCTCATATAGAGGCTGCTCTGAGATGCATGTCTCTTTTTCCTTTGTTTCTAGAGTATCAGGCTATATGGGTGACGGTTTGTAAACGACCCCACCGATCTGACCTGGATGGACTTCTCATCACAATGAATGTAAATTTGCATTTGATGAGAGGTCACTCTTGACACTTCCTGGTAAAGAAACATTGCCAACTAATGCAGTTATTTAACTGCAACACAAAATAACATGAAGTGATTACTCTTATGTGTAAATAGTAGCAATTACATGACATCAGTGTTTGTACTGTAGCTAAGAGCAATTTCCCAACATTGCAGCAATTCTCATGCCTGGGAGATAGAGTTCTCCAAGTGTTATTCCCTCTGCATTCCAAAAGGCTCTGATGTAAATGAAGGCACATTTAAAATGTATATCATTTCCAAAAGCAGATTGCCCACCAGCAAGACAACCCCAAAGAGAAGCACTTATGGAATCAAAATACCACCAATGCCTCCATTTCAGGTTGTCTTGGAGTGTTTCTGAGGTTTCAAGAGTACATTCACTGGATATTGCTGTGTAAGTCAAGTAAAACTACCCCAACAAGTAGCACTTACTAAATTTGAACAAAACAAGTCAATGCTCAAGTTAGGGTAGTAAGTTTGACAAATGCATCCTTTAGTTTTAACAGAATGGATAGATGTGAAGGCAAGACACAACCAAGACAACCCCAAAGAGAAGCACTTATGAACCCAAATATCATGAATGCTTATATTTGAGGTTATCTGAATGTGTTTTTAAGCTTTTTGAGGTTGAACTTTGATTCTCACTGAATGGCAGACCAAGAAGCCTGGCATATGCATCCACATTGTCATACTAGCATGTGAGTCTTCCATGGCAGATGGTGCACAGACAAGACAACCCCAAAGAGAAGCACTTATGGACTCAAAATACCACCAAGACTACCATTTGAGGTGATCTGGGAGTGGTCATATTTAACACCAAGTACATCCACTGGAGAGGCTGTGTAAGTCAAGTAAAACTACCCCAACAAGTAGCACTTACTAAATTCGAACCAGCATAGTGAATGCTCAAGTTAGGGTAATGATGATGACAACTCAAATGTTTCTTCAGTTTTGTACTGGGGCTCCATTTGAAGACGGGACACAATTAAGACAACCCCAAAGAGACGCAGCTATTAGCCCCAAAATCAGCAATGCCTCCATTGGAAGTCGTGTGGATGTATAACATATTACAAGCAGTTTGTCAGGCAACTTACTTGATGTCCCTTCCCAGGCTGTCTCCTTAGTGTTGTCTCTTCTGGTGAAGAGGGAGGAATGATATGCCTTGCTAGAATCTGCTCATCTCATATAGAGGCTGCTCTGAGATGCACGTCTCTTTTTCCTTTGTTTCTAGAGTATCGGCTATATGGGTGACGGTTTGTAAACGACCCCACCGATCTGAACTGGGTGGACTTCTCATCACAATGAATGTAAATTTGCATTTGATGAGAGGTCACTCTTGACACTTCCTGGTAAAGAAACATTGCCAACTAATGCAGTTATTTAACTGCAACACAAAATAACATGAAGTGATTACTCTTATGTGTAAATAGTAGCATGACATCAGTGTTTGTACTGTAGCTAAGAGCAATTTCCCAACATTGCAGCAATTCTCATGCCTGGGAGATAGAGTTCTCCAAGTGTTATTCCCTCTGCATTCCAAAAGGCTCTGATGTAAATGAAGGCAAATTTAAAAATGTATATAATTTCCAAAAGCAGATTGCCCACCCCAAAGAGAAGCACTTATGGAATCAAAATACCACCAATGCCTCCATTTCAGGTTATCTTGGAGTGTTTCCTGAGGTTTCAAGAGTACATTCACTGGATATTGCTGTGTAAGTCAAGTAAAACTACCCCAACAAGTAGCACTTACTAAATTTGAACAAGACAAGTCAATGCTCAAGTTAGGGTAGTAAGTTTGACAAATGCATCCTTTAGTTTTACAGAATGGATAGATGTGAAGACAAGACATAACCAAGACAACCCCAAAGAGAAGCACTTATGAACCCAAATATCATGAATGCTTATATTTGAGGTTATCTGAATGTGTTTTTAAGCTTTTTGAGGTTGAACTTTGATTCTCACTGAATGGCAGACCAAGAAGCCTGGCATATGCATCCACATTGTCATACTGGCATGTGAGTCTTCCATGGCAGATGGTGCACAGACAAGACAACCCCAAAGAGAAGCACTTATGGACTCAAAATACCACCAATACTACCATTTGAGGTGATCTGGGAGTGGTCATATTTAACACCACGTACATCCACTGGAGAGGCTGTGTAAGTCAAGTAAAACTACCCCAACAAGTAGCACTTACTAAATTTGAACCAGCATAGTGAATGCTCAAGTTAGGGTAATGATGATGACAACTCAAATGTTTCTTCAGTTTTGTACTGGGGCTCCATTTGAAGACAGGACACAATTAAGACAACCCCAAAGAGAAGCACTTATGAACCCAAATATCATGAATGCTTATATTTGAGGTTATCTGAATGTGTTTTTAAGCTTTTTGAGGTTGAACTTTGATTCTCACTGAATGGCAGACCAAGAAGCCTGGCATATGCATCCACATTGTCATACTGGCATGTGAGTCTTCCATGGCAGATGGTGCACAGACAAGACAACCCCATAGAGAAGCACTTATGGACTCAAAATACCACCAATACTACCATTTGAGGTGATCTGGGAGTGGTCATATTTAACACCAAGTGGAGAGGCTGTGTAAGTCAAGTAAAACTACCCCAACAAGTAGCACTTACTAAATTTGAACCAGCATAGTGAATGCTCAAGTTAGGGTAATGATGATGACAACTCAAATGTTTCTTCAGTTTTGTACTGGGGCTCCATTTGAAGACAGGACACAATTAAGACAACCCCAAAGAGACGCAGCTATTAGCCCCAAAATCAGCAATGCCTCCATTGGAAGTCGTGTGGATGTATAACATATTACAAGCAGTTTGTCAGGCAACTTACTTGATGTCCCTTCCCAGGCTGTCTCCTTAGTGTTGTGGGAGGAATGATATGCCTTGCTAGAATCTGCTCATCTCATATAGAGGCTGCTCTGAGATGCATGTCTCTTTTTCCTTTGTTTGTAGAGTATCAGCTATATGGGTGACGGTTTGTAAACGACCCCACCAATCTGACCTGGATGGACTTCTCATCACAATGAATGTAAATTTGCATTTGATGAGAGGTCACTCTTGACACTTCCTGGTAAAGAAACATTGCCAACTAATGCAGTTATTTAACTGCAACACAAAATAACATGAAGTGATTACTCTTATGTGTAAATAGTAGCAAATTATACATGACATCAGTGTTTGTACTGTAGCTAAGAGCAATTTCCCAACATTGCAGCAATTCTCATGCCTGGGAGATAGAGTTCTCCAAGTGTTATTACCTCTGCATTCCAAAAGGCTCTGATGTAAATGAAGGCATATTTAAAAATGTATATCATTTCCAAAAGCAGATTGCCCACCAGCAAGACAACCCCAAAGAGAAGCACTTATGGAATCAAAATACCACCAATGCCTCCATTTCAGGTTATCTTGGAGTGTTTCTGAGGTTTCAAGAGTACATTCACTGGATATTGCTGTGTAAGTCAAGTAAAACTACCCCAACAAGTAGCACTTACTAAATTTGAACAAAACAAGTCAATGCTCAAGTTAGGGTAGTAAGTTTGACAAATGCATCCTTTAGTTTTAAAGAATGGATAGATGTGAAGGCAAGACACAACCAAGACAACCCCAAAGAGAAGCACTTATGAACCCAAATATCATGAATGCTTATATTTGAGGTTATCTGAATGTGTTTTTAAGCTTTTTGAGGTTGAACTTTGATTCTCACTGAATGGCAGACCAAGAAGCCTGGCATATGCATCCACATTGTCATACTGGCATGTGAGTCTTCCATGGCAGATGGTGCACAGACAAGACAACCCCATAGAGAAGCACTTATGGACTCAAAATACCACCAATACTACCATTTGAGGTGATCTGGGAGTGGTCATATTTAACACCAAGTACATCCAGTGGAGAGGCTGTGTAAGTCAAGTAAAACTACCCCAACAAGTAGCACTTACTAAATTTGAACCAGCATAGTGAATGCTCAAGTTAGGGTAATGATGATGACAACTCAAATGTTTCTTCAGTTTTGTACTGGGGCTCCATTTGAAGACAGGACACAATTAAGACAACCCCAAAGAGACGCAGCTATTAGCCCCCAAAATCAGCAATGCCTCCAATTGGAAGTCGTGTGGATGTATAACATATTACAAGCAGTTTGTCAGGCAACTTACTTGATGTCCCTTCCCAGGCTGTCTCCTTAGTGTTGTCTCTTCTGGTGAAGAGGGAGGAATGATATGCCTTGCTAGAATCTGCTCATCTCATATAGAGGCTGCTCTGAGTTGCATGTCTCTTTTTCCTTTGTTTCTAGAGTATCAGCTATATGGGTGACGGTTTGTAAACGACCCCACCAATCTGACCTGGATGGACTTCTCATCACAATGAATGTAAATTTGCATTTGATGAGAGGTCACTCTTGACACTTCCTGGTAAAGAAACATTGCCAACTAATGCAGTTATTTAACTGCAACACAAAATAACATGAAGTGATTACTCTTATGTGTAAATAGTAGCAAATTATACATGACATCAGTGTTTGTACTGTAGCTAAGAGCAATTTCCCCAACATTGCAGCAATTCTCATGCCTGGGAGATAGAGTTCTCCAAGTGTTATTACCTCTGCATTCCAAAAGGCTCTGATGTAAATGAAGGCACATTTAAAAATGTATATAATTTCCAAAAGCAGATTGCCCACCAGCAAGACAACCCCAAAGAGAAGCACTTATGGAATCAAAATACCACCAATGCCTCCATTTCAGGTTGTCTTGGAGTGTTTCTGAGGTTTCAAGAGTACATTCACTGGATATTGCTGTGTAAGTCAAGTAAAACTACCCCAACAAGTAGCACTTACTAAATTTGAACAAAACAAGTCAATGCTCAAGTTAGGGTAGTAAGTTTGACAAATGCATCCTTTAGTTTTAAAGAATGGATAGATGTGAAGGCAAGACACAACCAAGACAACCCCAAAGAGAAGCACTTATGAACCCAAATATCATGAATGCTTATATTTGAGGTTATCTGAATGTGTTTTTAAGCTTTTTGAGGTTGAACTTTGATTCTCACTGAATGGCAGACCAAGAAGCCTGGCATATGCATCCACATTGTCATACTAGCATGTGAGTCTTCCATGGCAGATGGTGCACAGACAAGACAACCCCAAAGAGAAGCACTTATGGACTCAAAATACCACCAAGACTACCATTTGAGGTGATCTGGGAGTGGTCATATTTAACACCAAGTACATCCACTGGAGAGGCTGTGTAAGTCAAGTAAAACTACCCCAACAAGTAGCACTTACTAAATTCGAACCAGCATAGTGAATGCTCAAGTTAGGGTAATGATGATGACAACTCAAATGTTTCTTCAGTTTTGTACTGGGGCTCCATTTGAAGACGGGACACAATTAAGACAACCCCAAAGAGACGCAGCTATTAGCCCCCAAAATCAGCAATGCCTCCATTGGAAGTCGTGTGGATGTATAACATATTACAAGCAGTTTGTCAGGCAACTTACTTGATGTCCCTTCCCAGGCTGTCTCCTTAGTGTTGTCTCTTCTGGTGAAGAGGGAGGAATGATATGCCTTGCTAGAATCTGCTCATCTCATATAGAGGCTGCTCTGAGATGCACGTCTCTTTTTCCTTTGTTTCTAGAGTATCGGCTATATGGGTGACGGTTTGTAAACGACCCCACCGATCTGAACTGGGTGGACTTCTCATCACAATGAATGTAAATTTGCATTTGATGAGAGGTCACTCTTGACACTTCCTGGTAAAGAAACATTGCCAACTAATGCAGTTATTTAACTGCAACACAAAATAACATGAAGTGATTACTCTTATGTGTAAATAGTAGCATGACATCAGTGTTTGTACTGTAGCTAAGAGCAATTTCCCAACATTGCAGCAATTCTCATGCCTGGGAGATAGAGTTCTCCAAGTGTTATTCCCTCTGCATTCCAAAAGGCTCTGATGTAAATGAAGGCAAATTTAAAAATGTATATAATTTCCAAAAGCAGATTGCCCACCCCAAAGAGAAGCACTTATGGAATCAAAATACCACCAATGCCTCCATTTCAGGTTATCTTGGAGTGTTTCCTGAGGTTTCAAGAGTACATTCACTGGATATTGCTGTGTAAGTCAAGTAAAACTACCCCAACAAGTAGCACTTACTAAATTTGAACAAGACAAGTCAATGCTCAAGTTAGGGTAGTAAGTTTGACAAATGCATCCTTTAGTTTTACAGAATGGATAGATGTGAAGACAAGACATAACCAAGACAACCCCAAAGAGAAGCACTTATGAACCCAAATATCATGAATGCTTATATTTGAGGTTATCTGAATGTGTTTTTAAGCTTTTTGAGGTTGAACTTTGATTCTCACTGAATGGCAGACCAAGAAGCCTGGCATATGCATCCACATTGTCATACTGGCATGTGAGTCTTCCATGGCAGATGGTGCACAGACAAGACAACCCCAAAGAGAAGCACTTATGGACTCAAAATACCACCAATACTACCATTTGAGGTGATCTGGGAGTGGTCATATTTAACACCACGTACATCCACTGGAGAGGCTGTGTAAGTCAAGTAAAACTACCCCAACAAGTAGCACTTACTAAATTTGAACCAGCATAGTGAATGCTCAAGTTAGGGTAATGATGATGACAACTCAAATGTTTCTTCAGTTTTGTACTGGGGCTCCATTTGAAGACAGGACACAATTAAGACAACCCCAAAGAGAAGCACTTATGAACCCAAATATCATGAATGCTTATATTTGAGGTTATCTGAATGTGTTTTTAAGCTTTTTGAGGTTGAACTTTGATTCTCACTGAATGGCAGACCAAGAAGCCTGGCATATGCATCCACATTGTCATACTAGCATGTGAGTCTTCCATGGCAGATGGTGCACAGACAAGACAACCCCAAAGAGAAGCACTTATGGACTCAAAATACCACCAATACTACCATTTGAGGTGATCTGGGAGTGGTCATATTTAACACCAAGTGGAGAGGCTGTGTAAGTCAAGTAAAACTACCCCAACAAGTAGCACTTACTAAATTTGAACCAGCATAGTGAATGCTCAAGTTAGGGTAATGATGATGACAACTCAAATGTTTCTTCAGTTTTGTACTGGGGCTCCATTTGAAGACAGGACACAATTAAGACAACCCCAAAGAGACGCAGCTATTAGCCCCAAAATCAGCAATGCCTCCATTGGAAGTCGTGTGGATGTATAACATATTACAAGCAGTTTGTCAGGCAACTTACTTGATGTCCCTTCCCAGGCTGTCTCCTTAGTGTTGTGGGAGGAATGATATGCCTTGCTAGAATCTGCTCATCTCATATAGAGGCTGCTCTGAGATGCACGTCTCTTTTTCCTTTGTTGCTAGAGTATCGGCTATATGGGTGACGGTTTGTAAACGACCCCACCAATGTGACCTGGATGGACTTCTCATCACAATGAATGTAAATTTGCATTTGATGAGAGGTCGCTCTTGACACTTCCTGGTAAAGAAACATTGCCAACTAATGCAGTTATTTAACTGCAACACAAAATAACATGAAGTAATTACTCTTATGTGTAAATAGTAGCAAATTATACATGACATCAGTGTTTGTACTGTAGCTAAGAGCAATTTTCCAACATTGCAGCACTTCTCATGCCTGGGAGATAGAGTTCTCCAAGTGTTATTCCCTCTGCATTCCAAAAGGCTCTGATGTAAATGAAGGCAAATTTAAAAATGTATATCATTTCCAAAAGCAGATTGCCCACCAGCAAGACAACCCCAAAGAGAAGCACTTATGGAATCAAAATACCACCAATGCCTCCATTTCAGGTTATCTTGGAGTGTTTCTGAGGTTTCAAGAGTACATTCACTGGATATTGCTGTGTAAGTCAAGTAAAACTACCCCAACAAGTAGCACTTACTAAATTTGAACAAAACAAGTCAATGCTCAAGTTAGGGTAGTAAGTTTGACAAATGCATCCTTTAGTTTTACAGAATGGATAGATGTGAAGGCAAGACACAACCAAGACAACCCCAAAGAGAAGCACTTATGAACCCAAATATCATGAATGCTTATATTTGAGGTTATCTGAATGTGTTTTTAAGCTTTTTGAGGTTGAACTTTGATTCTCACTGAATGGCAGACCAAGAAGCCTGGCATATGCATCCACATTGTCATACTAGCATGTGAGTCTTCCATGGCAGATGGTGCACAGACAAGACAACCCCAAAGAGAAGCACTTATGGACTCAAAATACCACCAAGACTACCATTTGAGGTGATCTGGGAGTGGTCATATTTAACACCAAGTACATCCACTGGAGAGGCTGTGTAAGTCAAGTAAAACTACCCCAACAAGTAGCACTTACTAAATTCGAACCAGCATAGTGAATGTTTCTTCAGTTTTGTACTGGGGCTCCATTTGAAGACAGGACACAATTAAGACAACCCCAAAGAGAAGCACTTATGAACCCAAATATCATGAATGCTTATATTTGAGGTTATCTGAATGTGTTTTTAAGCTTTTTGAGGTTGAACTTTGATTCTCACTGAATGGCAGACCAAGAAGCCTGGCATATGCATCCACATGTCATACTAGCATGTGAGTCTTCCATGGCAGATGGTGCACAGACAAGACAACCCCAAAGAGAAGCACTTATGGACTCAAAATACCACCAATACTACCATTTGAGGTGATCTGGGAGTGGTCATATTTAACACCAAGTGGAGAGGCTGTGTAAGTCAAGTAAAACTACCCCAACAAGTAGCACTTACTAAATTTGAACCAGCATAGTGAATGCTCAAGTTAGGGTAATGATGATGACAACTCAAATGTTTCTTCAGTTTTGTACTGGGGCTCCATTTGAAGACAGGACACAATTAAGACAACCCCAAAGAGACGCAGCTATTAGCCCCAAAATCAGCAATGCCTCCATTGGAAGTCGTGTGGATGTATAACATATTACAAGCAGTTTGTCAGGCAACTTACTTGATGTCCCTTCCCAGGCTGTCTCCTTAGTGTTGTGGGAGGAATGATATGCCTTGCTAGAATCTGCTCATCTCATATAGAGGCTGCTCTGAGATGCACGTCTCTTTTTCCTTTGTTGCTAGAGTATCGGCTATATGGGTGACGGTTTGTAAACGACCCCACCAATGTGACCTGGATGGACTTCTCATCACAATGAATGTAAATTTGCATTTGATGAGAGGTCGCTCTTGACACTTCCTGGTAAAGAAACATTGCCAACTAATGCAGTTATTTAACTGCAACACAAAATAACATGAAGTAATTACTCTTATGTGTAAATAGTAGCAAATTATACATGACATCAGTGTTTGTACTGTAGCTAAGAGCAATTTTCCAACATTGCAGCACTTCTCATGCCTGGGAGATAGAGTTCTCCAAGTGTTATTCCCTCTGCATTCCAAAAGGCTCTGATGTAAATGAAGGCAAATTTAAAAATGTATATCATTTCCAAAAGCAGATTGCCCACCAGCAAGACAACCCCAAAGAGAAGCACTTATGGAATCAAAATACCACCAATGCCTCCATTTCAGGTTATCTTGGAGTGTTTCTGAGGTTTCAAGAGTACATTCACTGGATATTGCTGTGTAAGTCAAGTAAAACTACCCCAACAAGTAGCACTTACTAAATTTGAACAAAACAAGTCAATGCTCAAGTTAGGGTAGTAAGTTTGACAAATGCATCCTTTAGTTTTACAGAATGGATAGATGTGAAGGCAAGACACAACCAAGACAACCCCAAAGAGAAGCACTTATGAACCCAAATATCATGAATGCTTATATTTGAGGTTATCTGAATGTGTTTTTAAGCTTTTTGAGGTTGAACTTTGATTCTCACTGAATGGCAGACCAAGAAGCCTGGCATATGCATCCACATTGTCATACTAGCATGTGAGTCTTCCATGGCAGATGGTGCACAGACAAGACAACCCCAAAGAGAAGCACTTATGGACTCAAAATACCACCAAGACTACCATTTGAGGTGATCTGGGAGTGGTCATATTTAACACCAAGTACATCCACTGGAGAGGCTGTGTAAGTCAAGTAAAACTACCCCAACAAGTAGCACTTACTAAATTCGAACCAGCATAGTGAATGCTCAAGTTAGGGTAATGATGATGACAACTCAAATGGTTCTTCAGTTTTGTACTGGGGCTCCATTTGAAGACGGGACACAATTAAGACAACCCCAAAGAGACGCAGCTATTAGCCCCAAAATCAGCAATGTCTCCATTGGAAGTCGTGTGGATGTATAACATATTACAAGCAGTTTGTCAGGCAACTTACTTGATGTCCCTTCCCAGGCTGTCTCCTTAGTGTTGTCTCTTCTGGTGAAGAGGGAGGAATGATATGCCTTGCTAGAATCGGCTCATCTCATATAGAGGCTGCTCTGAGATGCACGTCTCTTTTTCCTTTGTTTCTAGAGTATCAGCTATATGGGTGACGGTTTGTAAACGACCCCCACCAATCTGACCTGGATGGACCTCTCATCACAATGAATGTAAATTTGCATTTGATGAGAGGTCACTCTTGACACTTCCTGGTAAAGAAACATTGCCAACTAATGCAGTTATTTAACTGCAACACAAAATAACATGAAGTGATTACTCTTATGTGTAAATAGTAGCAAATTATACATGACATCAGTGTTTGTACTGTAGCTAAGAGCAATTTTCCAACATTGCAGCACTTCTCATGCCTGGGAGATAGAGTTCTCCAAGTGTTATTCCCTCTGCATTCCAAAAGGCTCTGATGTAAATGAAGGCAAATTTAAAAATGTATATCATTTCCAAAAGCAGATTGCCCACCAGCAAGACAACCCCAAAGAGAAGCACTTATGGAATCAAAATACCACCAATGCCTCCATTTCAGGTTGTCTTGGAGTGTTTCTGAGGTTTCAAGAGTACATTCACTGGATATTGCTGTGTAAGTCAAGTAAAACTACCCCAACAAGTAGCACTTACTAAATTTGAACAAGACAAGTCAATGCTCAAGTTAGGGTAGTAAGTTTGACAAATGCATCCTTTAGTTTTAAAGAATGGATAGATGTGAAGGCAAGACACAATCAAGACAACCCCAAAGAGAAGCACTTATGAACCCAAATATCATGAATGCTTATATTTGAGGTTATCTGAATGTGTTTTTAAGCTTTTTGAGGTTGAACTTTGATTCTCACTGAATGGCAGACCAAGAAGCCTGGCATATGCATCCACATTGTCATACTAGCATGTGAGTCTTCCATGGCAGATGGTGCACAGACAAGACAACCCCAAAGAGAAGCACTTATGGACTCAAAATACCACCAATACTACCATTTGAGGTGATCTGGGAGTGGTCATATTTAACACCAAGTACATCCAGTGGAGAGGCTGTGTAAGTCAAGTAAAACTACCCCAACAGCAATGCCTCCCATTGGAAGTCGTGTGGATGTATAACATATTACAAGCAGTTTGTCAGGCAACTTACTTGATGTCCCTTCCCAGGCTGTCTCCTTAGTGTTGTCTCTTCTGGTGAAGAGGGAGGAATGATATGCCTTGCTAGAATCTGCTCATCTCATATAGAGGCTGCTCTGAGATGCACGTCTCTTTTTCCTTTGTTTCTAGAGTATCGGCTATATGGGTGACGGTTTGTAAACGACCCCACCGATCTGAACTGGGTGGACTTCTCATCACAATGAATGTAAATTTGCATTTGATGAGAGGTCACTCTTGACACTTCCTGGTAAAGAAACATTGCCAACTAATGCAGTTATTTAACTGCAACACAAAATAACATGAAGTGATTACTCTTATGTGTAATAGTAGCATGACATCAGTGTTTGTACTGTAGCTAAGAGCAATTTCCCAACATTGCAGCATTCTCATGCCTGGGAGATAGAGTTCTCCAAGTGTTATTCCCTCTGCATTCCAAAAGGCTCTGATGTAAATGAAGGCACATTTAAAAATGTATATCATTTCCAAAAGCAGATTGCCCACCAGCAAGACAACCCCAAAGAGAAGCACTTATGGAATCAAAATACCACCAATGCCCTCCATTTCAGGTTATCTTGGAGTGTTTCCTGAGGTTTCAAGAGTACATTCACTGGATATTGCTGTGTAAGTCAAGTAAAACTACCCCAACAAGTAGCACTTACTAAATTTGAACAAGACAAGTCAATGCTCAAGTTAGGGTAGTAAGTTTGACAAATGCATCCTTTAGTTTTACAGAATGGATAGATGTGAAGACAAGACATAACCAAGACAACCCCAAAGAGAAGCACTTATGAACCCAAATATCATGAATGCTTATATTTGAGGTTATCTGAATGTGTTTTTAAGCTTTTTGAGGTTGAACTTTGATTCTCACTGAATGGCAGACCAAGAAGCCTGGCATATGCATCCACATTGTCATACTAGCATGTGAGTCTTCCATGGCAGATGGTGCACAGACAAGACAACCCCAAAGAGAAGCACTTATGGACTCAAAATACCACCAATACTACCATTTGAGGTGATCTGGGAGTGGTCATATTTAACACCACGTACATCCACTGGAGAGGCTGTGTAAGTCAAGTAAAACTACCCCCAACAAGTAGCACTTACTAAATTCGAACCAGCATAGTGAATGCTCAAGTTAGGGTAATGATGATGACAACTCAAATGTTTCTTCAGTTTTGTACTGGGGCTCCATTTGAAGACAGGACACAATTAAGACAACCCCAAAGAGACGCAGCTATTAGCCCCAAAATCAGCAATGCCTCCATTGGAAGTCGTGTGGATGTATAACATATTACAAGCAGTTTGTCAGGCAACTTACTTGATGTCCCTTCCCAGGCTGTCTCCTTAGTGTTGTCTCTTCTGGTGAAGAGGGAGGAATGATATGCCCTGCTAGAATCTGCTCATCTCATATAGAGGCTGCTCTGAGATGCACGTCTCTTTTTCCTTTGTTTCTAGAGTATCGGCTATATGGGTGACGGTTTATAAATGACCCCACCAATCTGACCTGGATGGACTTCTCATCACAATGAATGTATCAGTTTGCATTTGATGAGAGGTCACTCATGACACTTCCTGGTAGAGAAACATTGCCAACTAATGCAGTTAGTTAACTGCAACACAAAATAACATGAAGTAATTACTCTTATGTTGTAATAGTAGAAATATACATGACGTCAGTGTTTGTTCTGTAGCTAAGGGCAATTTCTCAACATTGCAGCACTTCCCATGCCTGGAAGATAGAGAGTTGAAGTTTTATTCCCTCTGCATTCCAAAAGGCTCTGATGTAAATCAAGGCAAATTTACAAATGTATATCATCTCCAAAAGCAGATTGCCCACCAGCAAGACAACCCCAAAGATAATCACTTATGGAATCAAAATACCACCAATGCCTCCATTTCAGGTTATCTTGGAGTGTTTCCTGAGGTTGCAAGAGTACATTCACTGGATATTGCTGTGTAAGTCAAGTAAAACTACCCCAACAAGTAGCACTTACTAAATTTGAACAAAACAAGTCAATGCTCAAGTTAGGGTAGTAAGTTTGACAAATGCATCCTTTAGTTTTACAGAATGGATAGATGTGAAGCAAGACACAACCAAGACCAACCCCAAAGAGAAGCACTTATGAACCCAAATATCATGAATGCTTATATTTGAGGTTATCTGAATGTGTTTTTAAGCTTTTTGAGGTTGAACTTTGATTCTCACTGAATGGCAGACCAAGAAGCCTGGCATATGCATCCACATTGTCATACTGGCATGTGAGTCTTCCATGGCAGATGGTGCACAGACAAGACAACCCCAAAGAGAAGCACTTATGGACTCAAAATACCACCAATACTACCATTTGAGGTGATCTGGGAGTGGTCATATTTAACACCAAGTACACTCCACTGGAGAGGCTGTGTAAGTCAAGTAAAACTACCCCCAACAAGTAGCACTTACTAAATTTGAACCAGCATAGTGAATGCTCAAGTTAGGGTAATGATGATGACAACTCAAATGTTTCTTCAGTTTGTACTGGGGCTCCATTTGAAGACGGGACACAATTAAGACAACCCCAAAGAGAGCCAGCTATTAGCCCCAAAATCAGCAATGCCTCCTATGGAAGTCGTGTGGATGTATAACATATTACAAGCAGTTTGTCAGGCAACTTACTTGATGTCCCTTCCCAGGCTGTCTCCTTAGTGTTGTCTCTTCTGGTGAAGAGGGAGGAATGATATGCTTGCTAGAATCTGCTCATCTCATATAGAGGTGCTCTGAGATGCACGTCTCTTTTTCCTTTGTTTCTAGAGTATCGGCTATATGGGTGACGGTTTGTAAACGACCCCACCGTCTGAACTGGGTGGACTTCTCATCACAATGAATGTAAATTTGCATTTGATGAGAGGTCACTCTTGACACCTTCCTGGTAAAGAAACATTGCCAACTAATGCAGTTATTTAACTGCAACACAAAATAACATGAAGTGATTACTCTTATGTGTAAATAGTAGCATGGACATCAGTGTTTGTACTGTAGCTAAGAGCAATTTCCCAACATTGCAGCAAGTCTCATGCCTGGGAGATAGAGTTCTCCAAGTGTTATTCCCTCTGCATTCCAAAAGGCTCTGATGTAAATGAAGGCAAATTTAAAAATGTATATAATTTCCAAAAGCAGATTGCCCACCCCAAAGAGAAGCACTTATGGAATCAAAATACCACCAATGCCTCCATTTCAGGTTATCTTGGAGTGTTTCCTGAGGTTTCAAGAGTACATTCACTGGATATTGCTGTGTAAGTCAAGTAAAACTACCCCAACAAGTAGCACTTACTAAATTTGAACAAGACAAGTCAATGCTCAAGTTAGGGTAGTAAGTTTGACAAATGCATCCTTTAGTTTTACAGAATGGATAGATGTGAAGACAAGACATAACCAAGACAACCCCAAAGAGAAGCACTTATGAACCCAAATATCATGAATGCTTATATTTGAGGTTATCTGAATGTGTTTTTAAGCTTTTTGAGGTTGAACTTTGGATTCTCACTGAATGGCAGACCAAAGAAGCCTGGCATATGCATCCACATTGTCATACTGCATGTGAGTCTTCCATGGCAGAGGTGCACAGAACAAGACAACCCCAAAGAGAAGCACTTATGGACTCAAAATACCACCAATTCTACCATTTGAGGTGAGCTGGGAGTGGTCATATTTAACACCAAGTACATCCACTGGAGAGGCTGTGTAAGTCAAGTAAAACTACCCCAACAAGTAGCACTTACTATAATTTGAAACCAGCATAGTGAAATGCTCAAGTTAGGGTAATGATGATGACAACTCAATGTGTCTTCAGTTTGTACTGGGGCTCCATTTGAAGACAGGACCACAATTAAGACAACCCCAAAGAGAAGCACTTATGAACCCAAATATCATGAATGCTTATATTTGAGGTTATCTGAATGTGTTTTTAAGCTTTTTGAGGTTGAACTTTGATTCTCACTGAATGGCAGTCCAAGAAGCCTGGCATATGCATCCTCATTGTCATACTAGCATGTGAGTCTTCCATGGCAGATGGTGCACAGACAAGACAACCCCAAAGAGAAGCACTTATGGACTCAAAATACCACCAATACTACCATTTGAGGTGATCTGGGAGTGGTCATATTTAACACCAAGTGGAGAGGCTGTGTAAGTCAAGTAAAACTACCCCCAACAAGTAGCACTTACTCAATTTGAACCAGCATAGTGAATGCTCAAGTTAGGGTAATGATGATGACAACTCAAATGTGTTTCTTCAGTTTTGTACTGGGGCTCCCATTTGAAGACAGGACACAATTAAGACAACCCCAAAGAGACGCAGCTATTAGCCCCAAAATCAGCAATGCCTCCATTGGAAGTCGTGTGGATGTATAACATATTACAAGCAGTTTGTCAGGCAACTTACTTGATGTCCCTTCCAGGCTGTCTCCTTAGTGTTGTGGGAGGGAATGATATGCCTTGCTAGAATCTGCTCATCTCATATAGAGGCTGCTCTGAGTTGATCGTTCTCTTTTTCCTTTGTTTGTAGAGATCAGGCTATATGGGTGACCGGTTTGTAAACGACCCCACCGATCTGAACTGGGATGGACTTCTCATCACAATGAATGTAAATTTGCATTTGATGAGAGGTCACTCTTGACACTTCCTGGTAAAGAAACATTGCCAACTAATGCAGTTATTTAACTGCAACACCAAATAACATGAAGTGATTACTCTTATGTGTAAATAGTAGCATAGCATGACATCAGTGTTTGTACTGTAGCTAAGAGCAATTTCCCAACCATTGCAGCACTTCTCATGCCTGGGAGATAGAGTTCTCCAAGTGTTATTACCTCTGCATTCCAAAAGGCTCTGATGTAAATGAAGGCACATTTAAAATGTATATCATTTCCAAAAGCAGATTGCCCACCAGCAAGAACAACCCCAAAGAGAAGCACTTATGGAATCTAAATACCACCAATGCCCTCCATTTCAGGTTGATCTTGGAGTGTTTCTGAGGTTTCAAGAGTACATTCACTGGATATTGCTGTGTAAGTCAAGTAAAACTACCCCAACAAGTAGCACTTACTAAATTTGAACCAAACAAGTCAATGCTCAAGTTAGGGTAGTAAGTTTGACAAATGCATCCTTTAGTTTTAAAGAATGGATAGATGTGAAGGCAAGACACAACCAAGACAACCCCAAAGAGAAGCACTTATGAACCCAAATATCATGAATGCTTATATTTGAGGTTATCTGAATGTGTTTTTAAGCTTTTTGAGGTTGAACTTTGATTCTCACTGAATGGCAGACCAAGAAGCCTGGCATATGCATCCACATTGTCATACTGGCATGTGAGTCTTCCATGGCAGATGGTGCACAGACAAGACAACCCCAAAGAGAAGCACTTATGGACTCAAAATACCACCAATACTACCATTTGAGGTGATCTGGGAGTGGTCATATTTAACACCAAGTACATCCACTGGAGAGGCTGTGTAAGTCAAGTAAAACTACCCCAACAAGTAGCACTTACTAAATTCGAACCAGCATAGTGAATGCTCAAGTTAGGGTAATGATGATGACAACTCAAATGTTTCTTCAGTTTTGTACTGGGGCTCCATTTGAAGACGGGACACAACTTAAGACAACCCCAAAGAGACGCAGCTATTAGCCCCAAAATCAGCAATGCCTCCATTGGAAGTCGTGTGGATGTATAACATATTACAAGCAGTTTGTCAGGCAACTTACTTGATGTCCCTTCCCAGGCTGTCTCCTTAGTGTTGTCTCTTCTGGTGAAGAGGGAGGAATGATATGCCTTGCTAGAATCTGCTCATCTCATATAGAGGCTGCTCTGAGATGCACGTCTCTTTTTCCTTTGTTTCTAGAGTATCGGCTATATGGGTGACGGTTTGTAAACGACCCCACCGATCTGAACTGGGTGGACTTCTCATCACAATGAATGTAAATTTGCATTTGATGAGAGGTCACTCTTGACACTTCCTGGTAAAGAAACATTGCCAACTAATGCAGTTATTTAACTGCAACACAAAATAACATGAAGTGATTACTCTTATGTGTAAATAGTAGCATGACATCAGTGTTTGTACTGTAGCTAAGAGCAATTTCCCAACATTGCAGCAATTCTCATGCCTGGGAGATAGAGTTCTCCAAGTGTTATTCCCTCTGCATTCCAAAAGGCTCTGATGTAAATGAAGGCAAATTTAAAAATGTATATAATTTCCAAAAGCAGATTGCCCCACCCCAAAGAGAAGCACTTATGGAATCAAAATACCACCAATGCCTCCATTTCAGGTTATCTTGGAGTGTTTCCTGAGGTTTCAAGAGTACATTCACTGGATATTGCTGTGTAAGTCAAGTAAAACTACCCCAACAAGTAGCACTTACTAAATTTGAACAAGACAAGTCAATGCTCAAGTTAGGGTAGTAAGTTTGACAAATGCATCCTTTAGTTTTACAGAATGGATAGATGTGAAGACAAGACATAACCAAGACAACCCCAAAGAGAAGCACTTATGAACCCAAATATCATGAATGCTTATATTTGAGGTTATCTGAATGTGTTTTTAAGCTTTTTGAGGTTTGAACTTTGATTCTCACTGAATGGCCAGACCAAGAAGCTGGCATATGCATCCACATTGTCATACTGGATGTGAGTCTTCCCATGGCAGATGGTGCACAGACAAGACAACCCCAAAGAGAAGCACTTATGGACTCAAAATACCACCAATACATACCATTTGAGGTGATCTGGGTGTGGTCATATTTAACACCAAGTACATCCACTGGAGAGGCTGTGTAAGTCAAGTAAAACTACCCCAACAAGTAGCACTTACTAAATTTGAACAGCCTTAGTGAATGCTCAAGTTAGGGGTAATGATGATGACAACTCAAATGTTTCTTCAGTTTTGTACTGGGGCTCCCAATTGAAGACAGGACACAATTAAGACAACCCCAAAGAGAAGCACTTATGAACCAAATAACATGAATGCCTTATATTTGAGGTTATCTGAATGTGTTTTTAAGCTTTTTGAGGTTGAACTTTGATTCTCACTGAATGGCAGACCAAGAAGCTGGCATATGCATCCACATTGTCATACTAGCATGTGAGTCTTCCATGGCAGATGGTGCACAGACAAGACAACCCCAAAGAGAAGCACTTATGGACTCAAAATACCACCAATACTACCATTTGAGGTGATCTGGGAGTGGTCATATTTAACACCAAGTGGAGAGGCTGTGTAAGTCAAGTAAAAACTACCCCAACAAGTAGCACTTACTAAATTTCGAACCAGCATAGTGAATGCTCAAGTTAGGGTAATGATGATGACAACTCAAATGTTTCTTCAGTTTTGTACTGGGGCTCCATTTGAAGACGGGACACAATTAAGACAACCCAAAGAGACGCAGCTATTAGCCCCAAAATCAGCAATGCCTCCATTGGAAGTCGTGTGGATGTATAACATATTACAAGCAGTTTGTCAGGCAACTTACTTGATGTCCCTTCCCAGGCTGTCTCCTTAGTGTTGTCTCTTCTGGTGAAGAGGGAGGAATGATATGCCTTGCTAGAATCTGCTCATCTCATATAGAGGCTGCTCTGAGATGCACGTCTCTTTTTCCTTTGTTTCTAGAGTATCGGCTATATGGGTGACGGTTTGTAAACGACCCCACCGATCTGAACTGGGTGGACTTCTCATCACAATGAATGTAAATTTGCATTTGATGAGAGGTCACTCTTGACACTTCCTGGTAAAGAAACATTGCCAACTAATGCAGTTATTTAACTGCAACACAAAATAACATGAAGTGATTACTCTTATGTGTAAATAGTAGCATGACATCAGTGTTTGTACTGTAGCTAAGAGCAATTTCCCAACATTGCAGCAATTCTCATGCCTGGGAGATAGAGTTCTCCAAGTGTTATTCCCTCTGCATTCCAAAAGGCTCTGATGTAAATGAAGGCAAATTTAAAAATGTATATAATTTCCAAAAGCAGATTGCCCCACCCCAAAGAGAAGCACTTATGGAATCAAAATACCACCAATGCCTCCATTTCAGGTTATCTTGGAGTGTTTCCTGAGGTTTCAAGAGTACATTCACTGGATATTGCTGTGTAAGTCAAGTAAAACTACCCCAACAAGTAGCACTTACTAAATTTGAACAAGACAAGTCAATGCTCAAGTTAGGGTAGTAAGTTTGACAAATGCATCCTTTAGTTTTACAGAATGGATAGATGTGAAGACAAGACATAACCAAGACAACCCCAAAGAGAAGCACTTATGAACCCAAATATCATGAATGCTTATATTTGAGGTTATCTGAATGTGTTTTTAAGCTTTTTGAGGTTGAACTTTGATTCTCACTGAATGGCAGACCAAGAAGCCTGGCATATGCATCCACATTGTCATACTGGCATGTGAGTCTTCCATGGCAGATGGTGCACAGACAAGACAACCCCAAAGAGAAGCACTTATGGACTCAAAATACCACCAATACTACCATTTGAGGTGATCTGGGAGTGGTCATATTTAACACCAAGTACATCCACTGGAGAGGCTGTGTAAGTCAAGTAAAACTACCCCAACAAGTAGCACTTACTAAATTTGAACCAGCATAGTGAATGCTCAAGTTAGGGTAATGATGATGACAACTCAAATGTTTCTTCAGTTTTGTACTGGGGCTCCATTTGAAGGACAGGACACAATTAAGACAACCCCAAAGAGAAGCACTTATGAACCCAAATATCATGAATGCTTATATTTGAGGTTATCTGAATGTGTTTTTAAGCTTTTTGAGGTTGAACTTTGATTCTCACTGAATGGCAGACCAAGAAGCCTGGCATATGCATCCACATTGTCATACTAGCATGTGAGTCTTCCATGGCAGATGGTGCACAGACAAGACAACCCCAAAGAGAAGCACTTATGGACTCAAAATACCACCAATACTACCATTTGAGGTGATCTGGGAGTGGTCATATTTAACACCAAGTACATCCAGTGGAGAGGCTGTGTAAGTCAAGTAAAACTACCCCAACAAGTAGCACTTACTAAATTTGAACCAGCATAGTGAATGCTCAAGTTAGGGTAATGATGATGACAACTCAATTGTTTCTTCAGTTTTGTACTGGGGCTCCATTTGAAGACAGGACACAATTAAGACAACCCCAAAGAGACGCAGCTATTAGCCCCAAAACTCAGCAATGCCTCATTGGAAGTCGTGTGGATGTATAACATATTACAAGCAGTTTGTCAGGCAACTTACTTGATGTCCCCTTCCAGGCTGTCTCCTTAGTGTTGTGGGAGGAATGATATGCCTTGCTAGAATCTGCTCATCTCCATATAGAGGCTGCTCTGAGTTGCTGTCTCTTTTTCCTTTGTTTGTAGAGTATCAGCTATATGGGTGACGGTTTGTAAACGACCCCACCGATCTGACCTGGATGGACTTCTCATCACAATGAATGTAAAATTTGCATTTGATGAGAGGTTCACTCTTGACACTTCCTGGTAAAGAAAACATTGCCAACTAATGCAGTTATTTAACCTGCAACACAAAATAACATGAAGTGATTACTCTTATGTGTAAATAGTAGCAAATGACATCCAGTGTTTGTACTGTAGCTAAGAGCAATTTCCCAACATTGCAGCAATTCTCATGCCTGGGAGATAGAGTTCTCCAAGTGTTATTCCCTCTGCATTCCAAAAGGCTCTGATGTAAATGAAGGACAATTTAAAAATGTAATTCATTTCCAAAGCAGATTGCCCACCACAAGACACCCCAAAGAGAAAGCACTTATGGAATCAAAATACACCAATGCCTCCATTTCAGGTTATCTTGGAGTGTTTCTGAGGTTTCAAGAGTCACATTCACTGGATATTGCCTGTGTAAGTCAAGTAAAACTACCCAACAAGTAGCACTTACTAAATTTGAACAAACAAGTCAATGCTCAAGTTAGGGTAGTAAGTTTGACAAATGCATCCTTTAGTTTTACAGAATGGGATAGATGTAGAAGGCAAGACACAACCAAGACAACCCCAAAGAGAAGCACTTATGAACCCAAATATCATGAATGCTTAGATTTGAGGTTATCTGAATGTGTTTTTAAGCTTTTTGAGGTTGAACTTTGATTCTCACTGAATGGCAGACCAAGAAGCCTGGCATATGCATCCACATTGTCATACTAGCATGTGAGTCTTCCATGGCAGATGGTGCACAGACAAGACAACCCCAATGAGAAGCACTTATGGACTCAAAATACCACCAATACTACCATTTGAGGTGATCTGGGAGTGGTCATATTTAACAACCAGTACAATCCAGTGGAGAGGCTTTGAAGTCAAGTAAAACTACCCCAACAAGTAGCACTTACTAAATTTGAACCAGCATAGTGAATGCTCAAGTTAGGGTAATGATGATGACAACTCAAATGTTTCTTCCAGTTTTGTACTGGGGCTCCATTTGAAGACAGGACACAATTAAGACAACCCAAAGAGACGCAGCTATTAGCCCCAAAATCCAGCAATGCCTCCATTGGAAGTCGTGTGGATGTATAACATATTACAAGCAGTTTGTCAGGCAACTTACTTGATGTCCCTCTCCCAGGCTGTTCCTTAGTGTTGTCTCTTCTGGTGAAGAGGGAGGAATGATATGCCTTGCTAGAATCTGCTCATCTCATATAGAGGCTGCTCTGAGATGCACGTCTCTTTTTCCTTTGTTTTCTAGAGTATCGGCTATATGGGTGCCGGTTTCGTCTAAACGACCCCCAGCCGGAATCTGAACTGGGAGGACTTCTCATCACAATGAATGTAAATTTGGCATTTGATGAGAGGTCACTCTTGACAACTTCCTGGGTAAAGAAAACATTGCCAACTAATGCAGTTATTTAACTGCAACACAAAAATAACATGAAGTGATTATCTTTATGTGTAAATAGTAGCCATGACATCAGTGTTAGTACTGTAGCTAAGAGCAATTTTCCCAACATTGCAGCACTTCTCATGCCTGGGAGATAGAGTTCTCCAAGTGTTATTCCCTCTGCATTCCCAAAAGGCTGCTGATGTAAATGAAGGCACATTTAAAAATGTATATCATTTCCAAAAGGCAGATTGCCCCCACCAGCAAAGGACAACCCCAAGAGAAGCACTTATGGAATCAAAATACCACCAATGCCTCCATTTCAGGTTGTCTTGGAGTGTTTCCTGAGGTTTCAAGTAGTACATTCACTGGATATTTGCTGTGTAAGTCAAGTAAAACTACCCCAACAAGTAGCACTTACTAAATTTGAACAAAACAAGTCAATGCTCAAGTTAGGGTAGTAAGTTTGGACAAATGCATCGTTTAGTTTTAAAGAATGGATAGATGTGAAGGCAACACAGACACAACCAAGACAACCCCAAAGAGAAGCACTTATGAACCCAAATATCATGAATGCTTATATTTGAGGTTATCTGAATGTGTTTTTAAGCTTTTTGAGGTTGAACTTTGATTCTCACATGAATGGCAGACCAAGAAGCCCTGGGCATATGCATCCACATTTGTCATACTGGCATGTGAGTCTTCCATGGCAGATGGTGCACAGACAAGACAACCCCAAAGAGAAGCACTTATGGACTCAAAATACCACCAATACTACCATTTGAGGTGATCTGGGAGTGGTCATATTTAACACCAGTACATCCACTGGAGAGGCTGTGTAAGTCAAGTAAAACTACCCCAACAAGTAGCACTTACTAAATTGAACCAGCATAGTGAATGCTCAAGTTAGGGTAATGATGATGACAACTCAAATGTTTCTTCAGTTTTGTACTGGGGCTCCATTTGAAGACGGACACAATTAAGACAACCCCAAAGAGACGCAGCTATTAGCCCCAAAATCAGCAATGCCTCCATTGGAAGTCGTGTGGATGTATAACATATTACAAGCAGTTTGTCAGGCAACTTACTTGATGTCCCTTCCCAGGCTGTCTCCTTAGTGTTGTCTCTTTGGTGAAGAGGGAGGAATGATATGCCTTGCTAGAATCTGCTCATCTCATATAGAGGCTGCTCTGAGATGCACGTCTCTTTTTCCTTTGTTTCTTAGAGTATCGGCTATATGGGTGACGGTTTGTAAACGACCCCACCGATCTGAACTGGTGATGGACTTCTCATCACAATGAATGTAAATTTGCATTTGATGAGAGGTCACTCTTGACACCGCTTCCTGGTAAAGAAACATTGCCAACTAATGCAGTTATTTAACCTGCAACACAAAATAACATGAAGTGATTACTCTTATGTGTAAATAGTAGCATGACATCAGTGTTTGTACTGTAGCTAAGAGCAATTTCCCCAACATTGCAGCAATTCTCATGCCTGGGAGATAGAGTTCTCCAAGTGTTATTCCCTCTGCATTCCAAAAGGCTCTGATGTAAATGAAAGGCAAATTTAAAAATGTATATAATTTCCAAAAGGCCAGATTTCCCACCCCAAAGAGAAGCACTTATGGAATCAAAATACCACCAATGGCCTCCCCTTTCAGGTTATCTTGGAGTGTTTCCTGAGGGTTTCAAGAGTACATTTCACTGGATATTGCTGTGTAAGTCAAGTAAAACTACCCCAACAAGTAGCACTTACTAAATTTGAACAAGACAAGTCAATGCTCAAGTTAGGGTAGTAAGTTTGACAAATGCATCCTTTAGTTTTACAGAATGGATAGATGTGAAGCAAGACATAACCAAGACAACCCCAAAGAGAAGCACTTATGAACCCAAATATCATGAATGCTTATATTTGAGGTTATCTGAATGTGTTTTTAAGCTTTTTGAGGTTGAACTTTGATTCTCACTGAATGGCAGACCAAGAAGCCTGGCATATGCATCCACATTGTCATACTGGCATGTGAGTCTTCCATGGCAGATGGTGCACAGACAAGACAACCCCAAAGAGAAGCACTTATGGACTCAAAATACCACCAATACTACCATTTGAGGTGATCTGGGAGTGGTCATATTTAACACCAAGTACATCCACTGGAGAGGCTGTGTAAGTCAAGTAAAACTACCCCAACAAGTAGCACTTACTAAATTTGAACCAGCATAGTGAATGCTCAAGTTAGGGTAATGATGATGACAACTCAATGTTTCTTCAGTTTTGTACTGGGGCCTCCATTTGAAGACAGGGACACAATTTAAGACAACCCAAAGAGACGCAGCGATTAAGCCCCAAATCAGCAATGTCCCTCCATTGAAGTCGTGTGGATGATAACATATTACAAGCAGTTTGTCAGGCAACTTAACTTGATTGTCCCTTCCCAGGCTGTCTCCTCTTAGTGTGTATGTGAGGGGAGGAATGATATGCCTTGCTAGAATCGGCTCATCTCATAAGAGGCTGGCTCTGAGATGCACGTCTCTTTTTCCTTTGTTTCTAGAGTATAGGCTATATGGGTGACGGTTTGTAAACGACCCCACCAATCTTGACCTGGATGGATCTTCTCATCACATTTGAATGTAAATTTGCTATTTGATGAGACGGTCCCCTCTTGACACTTCCTGTAAAGAAACATTGCCTACTAATCGAGTATATTTAACTGCAACACAAATAACATGAAGTGAATTACTCTTATGTGTAAATAGTAGCAATGTATACATGACATCAGTGTTTGTACTGTAGCTAAGAGCAATTTTCCGAACATTGCAGCAATTCTCATGCCTGGAGATAGAGTTCTCCAAGTGGTTATTCCCTCTGCATTCCAAAAGGCTCTGATGTAAATGAGAGGCAAATTTAAAAATGTATATCATTCCAAAAGCAGATTGCCCCAGCAAGAACAACCCCAAAGAGAAGCACTTATGGATCAAAATACACCAATGCCTCCATTTCAGGTTAGTCTGGAGTGGTTTCTGAGGTTTCAAGAGTACATTCACTGGATATGCTGTGTAAGTCAAGTAAAAACTACCCCAACAAGTAGCACTTACTAAATTTGAACAAACAAGTCAATGCTCAAGTTAGGGTAGTAAGTTTGACAAATGCATCCTTTAGTGTTACAGAAGGATAGATGTGAAGCAAGGACAAAACCAAGACAAACCCCAAAGAGAAGCACTTAGTAACCAAATATCATGATGCTTATATTTGAGGTTATCTGAATGTGTTTTTAAGCTTTTTGAGGTTGAACTTTGATTCTCACTGAATGGCAGACCAAGAAGCCTGGCATATGCATCCACATTGTCATACTGGCATGTGAGTCTTCCATGGCAGATGGTGCACAGACAAGACAACCCCAAAGAGAAGCACTTATGGACTCAAAATACCACCAATACTACCATTTGAGGTGATCTGGGAGTGGTCATATTTAACACCAAGTACATCCACTGGAGAGGCTGTGTAAGTCAAGTAAAACTACCCCAACAAGTAGCACTTACTAAATTTGAACCAGCATAGTGAATGCTCAAGTTAGGGTAATGATGATGACAACTCAAATGTTTCTTCAGTTTTGTACTGGGGCTCCATTTGAAGACAGGACACAATTAAGACAACCCCAAAGAGAAGCACTTATGAACCCAAATATCATGAATGCTTATATTTGAGGTTATCTGAATGTGTTTTTAAGCTTTTTGAGGTTGAACTTTGATTCTCACTGAATGGCAGACCAAGAAGCCTGGCATATGCATCCACATTGTCATACTAGCATGTGAGTCTTCCATGGCAGATGGTGCACAGACAAGACAACCCCAAAGAGAAGCACTTATGGACTCAAAATACCACCAATACTACCATTTGAGGTGATCTGGGAGTGGTCATATTTAACACCAAGTGGAGAGGCTGTGTAAGTCAAGTAAAACTACCCCAACAAGTAGCACTTACTAAATTTGAACCAGCATAGTGAATGCTCAAGTTAGGGTAATGATGATGACAACTCAAATGTTTCTTCAGTTTTGTACTGGGGCTCCATTTGAAGACAGGACACAATTAAGACAACCCCAAAGAGACGCAGCTATTAGCCCCAAAATCAGCAATGCCTCCATTGGAAGTCGTGTGGATGTATAACATATTACAAGCAGTTTGTCAGGCAACTTACTTGATGTCCCTTCCCAGGCTGTCTCCTTAGTGTTGTGGGAGGAATGATATGCCTTGCTAGAATCTGCTCATCTCATATAGAGGCTGCTCTGAGATGCACGTCTCTTTTTCCTTTGTTCTAGAGTATCGGCTATATGGGTGACGGTTTGTAAACGACCCCACCAATGTGACCTGGATGGACTTCTCATCACAATGAATGTAAATTTGCATTTGATGAGAGGTCGCTCTTGACACTTCCTGGTAAAGAAACATTGCCAACTAATGCAGTTATTTAACTGCAACACAAAATAACATGAAGTAATTACTCTTATGTGTAATAGTAGCAAATTATACATGACATCAGTGTTTGTACTGTAGCTAAGAGCAATTTTCCAACATTGCAGCACTTCTCATGCCTGGGAGATAGAGTTCTCCAAGTGTTATTCCCTCTGCATTCCAAAAGGCTCTGATGTAAATGAAGGCAAATTTAAAAATGTATATCATTTCCAAAAGCAGATTGCCCACCAGCAAGACAACCCCAAAGAGAAGCACTTATGGAATCAAAATACCACCAATGCCTCCATTTCAGTTATCTTGGAGTGTTTCTGAGGTTTCAAGAGTACATTCACTGGGAGATTGCTGTGTAAGTCAAGTAAAACTACCCCAACAAGTAGCACTTACTAAATTTGAACAAAACAAGTCAATGCTCAAGTTAGGGTAGTAAGTTTGACAAATGCATCCTTTAGTTTACAGAATGGATAGATGTGAAGGCAAGACACAACCAAGACAACCCCAAAGAGAAGCACTTATGAACCCAAATATCATGAATGCTTCTATTTGAGGTTATCTGAATGTGTTTTTTAAGCTTTTGAGGTTTGAACTTTGATTCGCTCTCACTGAATGCAGACCAAGAAGCCTGGCATATGCATCCACATTGTCATGACTACATGTGAGTCTTCCATGCAGATGGTGCACAGACAAGACAACCCCAAAGAGAAGCACTTATGGACTCAAAATACCACCAAACTACCATTTGAGGGTGATCTGGGAGTGGTCATATTTAACACCAAGTACATCCACTGGAGAGGCTGTGTAAGTCAAGTAAAACTACCCCAACAAGTAGCACTTACTAAATTCGAACCAGCATAGTGAATGCTCAAGTTAGGGTAATGATGATGACAACTCAAATGGTTCTTCAGTTTTGTACTGGGGCTCCATTTGAAGACGGGACACAATTAAGACAACCCCAAAGAGACGCAGCTATTAGCCCCCAAAATCAGCAATGTCTCCATTGGAAGTCGTGTGTGGATGTATAACATATACAAGCAGTTTGTCAGGCAACTTACTTGATGTCCCTTCCCAGGCTGTCTCCTTAGTGTTGTCTCTTCTGGTGAAGAGGGAGGAATGATATGCCTTGCTAGAATCGGCTCATCTCATATAGAGGCTGCTCTGAGATGCACGTCTCTTTTTCCTTTGTTTCTAGAGTATCAGCTATATGGGTGACGGTTTGTAAACGACCCCACCAATCTGACCTGGATGGACCTCTCATCACAATGAATGTAAATTTGCATTTGATGAGAGGCACGCTTGACACTTTCTGGTAAAGAACATTGCCAACTAATGCAGTTATTTTACTGCAACACAAAATAACATGAATGATTACTCTTATGTGTAAATAGTAGCAAATTATACATGACATCAGTGTTTGTACTGGTAGCTAAGAGCAATTTCCCAACAGTGCAGCAATTCATGCATGCCGGAGATAGAGTTCTCCAAGTCGTTATACCTCTGCATTCCAAAAGGCTCTGGATGGTAAATGAAGGCGATATTTAAAAATGTATATCATTTCCAAAAGCAGATTGCCACCACAAGACAACCCCAAAGAGAGCACTTAGGGAATCAAAATACCTCCAATGCCTCCATTTTCAGTTGTCTTGGAGTGTTTTCTGAGGTTTCAAGAGTACATTCACTGGGATATTGCTGTGTAAGTCAAGTAAAACTACCCCAACAAGTAGCACTTACGTAAATTTGAACAAAGACAAGTCATTGCTCAAGTTAGGAGTAGTAAGTTGACAAATGCATCCTTTAGTTTAAAGGAATGGATAGATGTGAAGGCAAGACACAATCAAGACAACCCCAAAGAGAAGCACTTATGGAACACCAAATATCATGAATGCTTATATTTGAGGTTATCTGAATGTGTTTTAAGCTTTTGAGTTGAACTTTGATTCTCACTGAATGGCAGACCAAGAAGCCTGGCATATGCATCCACATTGTCATACCTGGAATGTGAGTCTTCCATGGCAGAATGGTGCACAGACAAGACAACCCCAAAGAGAAGGCACTTATGGGACTCAAAATACCACCAATACTACCATTTGAGTGATCTGGGAGTGGTCATATTTAACACCAAGTACATCCCAGTGGAGAGGCTGTGTAAGTCAAGTAAAACTACCCAACAGCAATGCCTCCATTGGAAGTCGTGTGGATGTATAACATATTACAAGCAGTTTGTCAGGCAACTTACTTGATGTCCCTTCCCAGGCTGTCTCCTTAGTGTTGTCTCTTCTGGTGAAGAGGGAGGAATGATATGCCTTGCTAGAATCTGCTCATCTCATATAGAGGCTGCTCTGAGATGCACGTCTCTTTTTCCTTTGTTTCTAGAGTATCGGCTATATGGGTGACGGTTTGTAAACGACCCCACCGATCTGAACTGGGTGGACTTCTCATCACAATGAATGTAAATTTGCATTTGATGAGAGGTCACTCTTGACACTTCCTGGTAAAGAAACATTGCCAACTAATGCAGTTATTTAACTGCAACACAAATAACATGAAGTGATTACTCTTATGTGTAATAGTAGCATGACATCAGTGTTTGTACTGTAGCTAAGAGCAATTTCCCAACATTGCAGCACTTCTCATGCCTGGGAGATAGAGTTCTCCAAGTGTTATTCCCTCTGCATTCCAAAAGGCTCTGATGTAAATGAAGGCACATTTAAAAATGTATAATTTCCAAAAGCAGATTGCCCACCAGCAAGACAACCCAAAGAGAAGCACTTATGGAATCAAAATACCACCAATGCCTCCATTTCAGGTTATCTTGGAGTGTTTCCTGAGGTTTCAAGAGTACATTCACTGGATATTGCTGTGTAAGTCAAGTAAAACTACCCCAACAAGTAGCACTTACTAAATTTGAACAAGACAAGTCAATGCTCAAGTTAGGGTAGTAAGTTTGACAAATGCATCATTTAGTTTTACAGAATGGATAGATGTGAAGGCAAGACACAACCAAGACAACCCCAAAGAGAAGCACTTATGAACCCAAATATCATGAATGCTTATATTTGAGGTTATCTGAATGTGTTTTTAAGCTTTTTGAGGTTGAACTTTGATTCTCACTGAATGGCAGACCAAGAAGCCTGGCATATGCATCCACATTGTCATACTAGCATGTGAGTCTTCCATGGCAGATGGTGCACAGACAAGACAACCCCAAAGAGAAGCACTTATGGACTCAAAATACCACCAAGACTACCATTTGAGGTGATCTGGGAGTGGTCATATTTAACACCAAGTACATCCACTGGAGAGGCTGTGTAAGTCAAGTAAAACTACCCCAACAAGTAGCACTTACTAAATTCGAACCAGCATAGTGAATGCTCAAGTTAGGGTAATGATGATGACAACTCAAATGTTTCTTCAGTTTTGTACTGGGGCTCCATTTGAAGACGGGACACAATTAAGACAACCCCAAAGAGACGCAGCTATTAGCCCCAAAATCAGCAATGCCTCCATTGGAAGTCGTGTGGATGTATAACATATTACAAGCAGTTTGTCAGGCAACTTACTTGATGTCCCTTCCCAGGCTGTCTCCTTAGTGTTGTCTCTTCTGGTGAAGAGGGAGGAATGATATGCCTTGCTAGAATCTGCTCATCTCATATAGAGGCTGCTCTGAGATGCACGTCTCTTTTTCCTTTGTTTCTAGAGTATCGGCTATATGGGTGACGGTTTGTAAACGACCCCACCGATCTGAACTGGGTGGACTTCTCATCACAATGAATGTAAATTTGCATTTGATGAGAGGTCACTCTTGACACTTCCTGGTAAAGAAACATTGCCAACTAATGCAGTTATTTAACTGCAACACAAAATAACATGAAGTGATTACTCTTATGTGTAAATAGTAGCATGACATCAGTGTTTGTACTGTAGCTAAGAGCAATTTCCCAACATTGCAGCAATTCTCATGCCTGGGAGATAGAGTTCTCCAAGTGTTATTCCCTCTGCATTCCAAAAGGCTCTGATGTAAATGAAGGCAAATTTAAAAATGTATATAATTTCCAAAAGCAGATTGCCCACCCCAAAGAGAAGCACTTATGGAATCAAAATACCACCAATGCCTCCATTTCAGGTTATCTTGGAGTGTTTCTGAGGTTTCAAGAGTACATTCACTGGATATTGCTGTGTAAGTCAAGTAAAACTACCCCAACAAGTAGCACTTACTAAATTTGAACAAGACAAGTCAATGCTCAAGTTAGGGTAGTAAGTTTGACAAATGCATCCTTTAGTTTTACAGAATGGATAGATGTGAAGACAAGACATAACCAAGACAACCCCAAAGAGAAGCACTTATGAACCCAAATATCATGAATGCTTATATTTGAGGTTATCTGAATGTGTTTTTAAGCTTTTTGAGGTTGAACTTTGATTCTCACTGAATGGCAGACCAAGAAGCCTGGCATATGCATCCACATTGTCATACTGGCATGTGAGTCTTCCATGGCAGATGGTGCACAGACAAGACAACCCCAAAGAGAAGCACTTATGGACTCAAAATACCACCAATACTACCATTTGAGGTGATCTGGGAGTGGTCATATTTAACACCAGTACATCCACTGGAGAGGCTGTGTAAGTCAAGTAAAACTACCCCAACAAGTAGCACTTACTAAATTTGAACCAGCATAGTGAATGCTCAAGTTAGGGTAATGATGATGACAACTCAAATTTCTTCAGTTTTGTACTGGGGCTCCATTTGAAGACAGGACACAATTAAGACAACCCCAAAGAGAAGCACTTATGAACCCAAATATCATGAATGCTTATATTTGAGGTTATCTGAATGTGTTTTTAAGCTTTTTGAGGTTGAACTTTGATTCTCACTGAATGGCAGACCAAGAAGCCTGGCATATGCATCCACATTGTCATACTAGCATGTGAGTCTTCCATGGCAGATGGTGCACAGACAAGACAACCCCAAAGAGAAGCACTTATGGACTCAAAATACCACCAATACTACCATTTGAGGTGATCTGGGAGTGGTCATATTTAACACCAGTGGAGAGGCTGTGTAAGTCAAGTAAAACTACCCCAACAAGTAGCACTTACTAAATTTGAACCAGCATAGTGAATGCTCAAGTTAGGGTAATGATGATGACAACTCAAATGTTTCTTCAGTTTTGTACTGGGGCTCCATTTGAAGACAGGACACAATTAAGACAACCCCAAAGAGACGCAGCTATTAGCCCCAAAATCAGCAATGCCTCCATTGGAAGTCGTGTGGATGTATAACATATTACAAGCAGTTTGTCAGGCAACTTACTTGATGTCCCTTCCCAGGCTGTCTCCTTAGTGTTGTGGGAGGAATGATATGCCTTGCTAGAATCTGCTCATCTCATATAGAGGCTGCTCTGAGATGCACGTCTCTTTTTCCTTTGTTCTAGAGTATCGGCTATATGGGTGACGGTTTGTAAACGACCCCACCGATGTGACTGGTGGACTTCTCATCACAATGAATGTAAATTTGCATTTGATGAGAGGTCGCTCTTGACACTTCCTGGTAAAGAAACATTGCCAACTAATGCAGTTATTTAACTGCAACACAAAATAACATGAAGTAATTACTCTTATGTGTAAATAGTAGCAAATTATACATGACATCAGTGTTTGTACTGTAGCTAAGAGCAATTTCCAACATTGCAGCACTTCTCATGCCTGGGAGATAGAGTTCTCCAAGTGTTATTCCCTCTGCATTCCAAAAGGCTCTGATGTAAATGAAGGCAAATTTAAAAATGTATATCATTTCCAAAAGCAGATTGCCCACCAGCAAGACAACCCCAAAGAGAAGCACTTATGGAATCAAAATACCACCAATGCCTCCATTTCAGGTTGTCTTGGAGTGTTTCTGAGGTTTCAAGAGTACATTCACTGGATATTGCTGTGTAAGTCAAGTAAAACTACCCCAACAAGTAGCACTTACTAAATTTGAACAAAACAAGTCAATGCTCAAGTTAGGGTAGTAAGTTTGACAAATGCATCCTTTAGTTTTAAAGAATGGATAGATGTGAAGGCAAGACACAATCAAGACAACCCCAAAGAGAAGCACTTATGAACCCAAATATCATGAATGCTTATATTTGAGGTTATCTGAATGTGTTTTTAAGCTTTTTGAGGTTGAACTTTGATTCTCACTGAATGGCAGACCAAGAAGCCTGGCATATGCATCCACATTGTCATACTGGCATGTGAGTCTTCCATGGCAGATGGTGCACAGACAAGACAACCCCAAAGAGAAGCACTTATGGACTCAAAATACCACCAATACTACCATTTGAGGTGATCTGGGAGTGGTCATATTTAACACCAAGTACATCCAGTGGAGAGGCTGTGTAAGTCAAGTAAAACTACCCCAACAGCAATGCCTCCATTGGAAGTCGTGTGGATGTATAACATATTACAAGCAGTTTGTCAGGCAACTTACTTGATGTCCCTTCCCAGGCTGTCTCCTTAGTGTTGTCTCTTCTGGTGAAGAGGGAGGAATGATATGCCTTGCTAGAATCTGCTCATCTCATATAGAGGCTGCTCTGAGATGCACGTCTCTTTTTCCTTTGTTTCTAGAGTATCGGCTATATGGGTGACGGTTTGTAAACGACCCCACCGATCTGAACTGGGTGGACTTCTCATCACAATGAATGTAAATTTGCATTTGATGAGAGGTCACTCTGACACTTCTGGTAAAGAAACATTGCCAACTAATGCAGTTATTTAACTGCAACACAAAATAACATGAAGTGATTACTCTTATGTGTAAATAGTAGCATGACATCAGTGTTTGTACTGTAGCTAAGAGCAATTTCCCAACATTGCAGCAATTCTCATGCCTGGGAGATAGAGTTCTCCAAGTGTTATTCCCTCTGCATTCCAAAAGGCTCTGATGTAAATGAAGGCAATTTAAAAATGTATATCATTTCCAAAAGCAGATTGCCCACAGCCACCCCAAAGAGAAGCACTTATGGAATCAAATACCACCAATGCCTCCATTTCAGGTTATCTTGGAGTGTTTCCTGAGGTTTCAAGAGTACATTCACTGGATATTGCTGTGTAAGTCAAGTAAAACTACCCCAACAAGTAGCACTTACTAAATTTGAACAAAACAAGTCAATGCTCAAGTTAGGGTAGTAAGTTTGACAAATGCATCCTTTAGTTTTACAGAATGGATAGATGTGAAGGCAAGACACAACCAAGACAACCCCAAAGAGAAGCACTTATGAACCCAAATATCATGAATGCTTATATTTGAGGTTATCTGAATGTGTTTTTAAGCTTTTTGAGGTTGAACTTTGATTCTCACTGAATGGCAGACCAAGAAGCCTGGCATATGCATCCACATTGTCATACTAGCATGTGAGTCTTCCATGGCAGATGGTGCACAGACAAGACAACCCAAAGAGAAGCACTTATGGACTCAAAATACCACCAAGACTACCATTTGAGGTGATCTGGGAGTGGTCATATTTAACACCAAGTACATCCACTGGAGAGGCTGTGTAAGTCAAGTAAAACTACCCCAACAAGTAGCACTTACTAAATTCGAACCAGCATAGTGAATGCTCAAGTTAGGGTAATGATGATGACAACTCAAATGTTTCTTCAGTTTTGTACTGGGGCTCCATTTGAAGACGGGACACAATTAAGACAACCCCAAAGAGACGCAGCTATTAGCCCCAAAATCAGCAATGTCTCCATTGGAAGTCGTGTGGATGTATAACATATTACAAGCAGTTTGTCAGGCAACTTACTTGATGTCCCTTCCCAGGCTGTCTCCTTAGTGTTGTCTCTTCTGGTGAAGAGGGAGGAATGATATGCCTTGCTAGAATCGGCTCATCTCATATAGAGGCTGCTCTGAGATGCACGTCTCTTTTTCCTTTGTTTCTAGAGTATCAGCTATATGGGTGACGGTTTGTAAACGACCCCACCGATCTGCCTGGTGGACTCTCATCACAATGAATGTAAATTTGCATTTGATGAGAGGTCACTCTTGACACTTCCTGGTAAAGAAACATTGCCAACTAATGCAGTTATTTAACTGCAACAAAATAACATGAAGTGATTACTCTTATGTGTAAATAGTAGCATGACATCAGTGTTTGTACTGTAGCTAAGAGCAATTTCCCAACATTGCAGCAATTCTCATGCCTGGGAGATAGAGTTCTCCAAGTGTTATTACCTCTGCATTCCAAAAGGCTCTGATGTAAATGAAGGCATATTTAAAAATGTATATCATTTCCAAAAGCAGATTGCCCACCAGCAAGACAACCCCAAAGAGAAGCACTTATGGAATCAAAATACCACCAATGCCTCCATTTCAGGTTGTCTTGGAGTGTTTCTGAGGTTTCAAGAGTACATTCACTGGATATTGCTGTGTAAGTCAAGTAAAACTACCCCAACAAGTAGCACTTACTAAATTTGAACAAAACAAGTCAATGCTCAAGTTAGGGTAGTAAGTTTGACAAATGCATCCTTTAGTTTTAAAGAATGGATAGATGTGAAGGCAAGACACAATCAAGACAACCCCAAAGAGAAGCACTTATGAACCCAAATATCATGAATGCTTATATTTGAGGTTATCTGAATGTGTTTTTTAAGCTTTTTGAGGTTGAACTTTGATTCTCACTGAATGGCAGACCAAGAAGCCTGGCATATGCATCCACATTGTCATACTGGCATGTGAGTCTTCCATGGCAGATGGTGCACAGACAAGACAACCCCAAAGAGAAGCATTATGGACTCAAAATACCACCAATACTACCATTTGAGGTGATCTGGGAGTGGTCATATTTAACACCAAGTACATCCAGTGGAGAGGCTGTGTAAGTCAAGTAAAACTACCCCAACAGCAATGCCTCCATTGGAAGTCGTGTGGATGTATAACATATTACAAGCAGTTTTGTCAGGCAACTTACTTGATGTCCCTTCCCAGGCTGTCTCCTTAGTGTTGTCTCTTCTGGTGAAGAGGGAGGAATGATATGCCTTGCTAGAATTGCTCATCTCATAAGAGGCTGCTCTGAGATGCACGTCTCTTTTTCCTTTGTTTCTAGAGTATCGGCTATATGGGTGACGGTTTGTAAACGACCCCACCGATCTGAACTGGGTGGACTTCTCATCACAATGAATGTAAATTTGCATTTGATGAGAGGTCACTCTTGACACTTCCTGGTAAAGAAACATTGCCAACTAATGCAGTTATTTAACTGCAACACAAAATAACATGAAGTGATTACTCTTATGTGTAATAGTAGCATGACATCAGTGTTTGTACTGTAGCTAAGAGCAATTTCCCAACATGCAGCACTTCTCATGCCTGGGAGATAGAGTTCTCCAAGTGTTATTCCTCTGCATTCCAAAAGGCTCTGATGTAAATGAAGGCACATTTAAAAATGTATATAATTTCCAAAAGCAGATTGCCCACCAGCAAGACAACCCAAAGAGAAGCACTTATGGAATCAAAATACCACCAATGCCTCCATTTCAGGTTATCTTGGAGTGTTTCTGAGGTTTCAAGAGTACATTCACTGGATATTGCTGTGTAAGTCAAGTAAAATACCCCAACAAGTAGCACTTACTAAATTTGAACAAGACAAGTCAATGCTCAAGTTAGGGTAGTAAGTTTTGACAAATGCATTTTAGTTTTACAGAATGGATAGATGTGAAGGCAAGACACAACCAAGACAACCCCAAAGAGAAGCACTTATGAACCACAAATATCATGAATGCTTATATTTGAGGTTATCCTGAATGTGTTTTTAAGCTTTTTGAGGTTGAACTTTGATTCTCACTGAATGGCAGACCAAGAAGCCTGGCATATGCATCCACATTGTCATACTAGCATGTGAGTCTTCCATGGCAGATGGTGCACAGACAAGACAACCCCAAAGAGAAGCACTTATGGACTCAAAATACCACCAAACTACCATTTGAGGTGATCTGGGAGTGGTCATATTTAACACCAAGTACATCCACTGGAGAGGCTGTGTAAGTCAAGTAAAACTACCCCAACAAGTAGCACTTACTAAATTCGAACCAGCATAGTGAATGCTCAAGTTAGGGTAATGATGATGACAACTCAAATGTTTCTTCAGTTTTGTACTGGGGGCTCCATTTGAAGACGGGACACAATTAAGACAACCCCAAAGAGACGCAGCTATTAGCCCCAAAATCAGCAATGCCTCCATTGGAAGTCGTGTGGATGTATAACATATTACAAGCAGTTTGTCAGGCAACTTACTTGATGTCCCTTCCCAGGCTGTCTCCTTAGTGTTGTCTCTTCTGGTGAAGAGGGAGGAATGATATGCCTTGCTAGAATCTGCTCATCTCATATAGAGGCTGCTCTGAGATGCACGTCTCTTTTTCCTTTGTTTCTAGAGTATCGGCTATATGGGTGACGGTTTGTAAACGACCCCACCGATCTGAACTGGGTGGACTTCTCATCACAATGAATGTAAATTTGCATTTGATGAGAGGTCACTCTTGACACTTCCTGGTAAAGAAACATTGCCAACTAATGCAGTTATTTAACTGCAACACAAAATAACATGAAGTGATTACTCTTATGTGTAAATAGTAGCATGACATCAGTGTTTGTACTGTAGCTAAGAGCAATTTCCCAACATTGCAGCAATTCTCATGCCTGGGAGATAGAGTTCTCCAAGTGTTATTCCCTCTGCATTCCAAAAGGCTCTGATGTAAATGAAGGCAAATTTAAAAATGTATATAATTTCCAAAAGCAGATTGCCCACCCCAAAGAGAAGCACTTATGGAATCAAAATACCACCAATGCCTCCATTTCAGGTTATCTTGGAGTGTTTCCTGAGGTTTCAAGAGTACATTCACTGGATATTGCTGTGTAAGTCAAGTAAAACTACCCCAACAAGTAGCACTTACTAAATTTGAACAAGACAAGTCAATGCTCAAGTTAGGGTAGTAAGTTTGACAAATGCATCCTTTAGTTTTACAGAATGGATAGATGTGAAGACAAGACATAACCAAGACAACCCCAAAGAGAAGCACTTATGAACCCAAATATCATGAATGCTTATATTTGAGGTTATCTGAATGTGTTTTTAAGCTTTTTGAGGTTGAACTTTGATTCTCACTGAATGGCAGACCAAGAAGCCTGGCATATGCATCCACATTGTCATACTGGCATGTGAGTCTTCCATGGCAGATGGTGCACAGACAAGACAACCCCAAAGAGAAGCACTTATGGACTCAAAATACCACCAATACTACCATTTGAGGTGATCTGGGAGTGGTCATATTTAACACCACGTACATCCACTGGAGAGGCTGTGTAAGTCAAGTAAAACTACCCAACAAGTAGCACTTACTAAATTTGAACCAGCATAGTGAATGCTCAAGTTAGGGTAATGATGATGACAACTCAAATGTTTCTTCAGTTTGTACTGGGGCTCCATTTGAAGACAGGACACAATTAAGACAACCCCAAAGAGAAGCACTTATGAACCCAAATATCATGAATGCTTATATTTGAGGTTATCTGAATGTGTTTTTAAGCTTTTTGAGGTTGAACTTTGATTCTCACTGAATGGCAGACCAAGAAGCCTGGCATATGCATCCACATTGTCATACTAGCATGTGAGTCTTCCATGGCAGATGGTGCACAGACAAGACAACCCCAAAGAGAAGCACTTATGGACTCAAAATACCACCAATACTACCATTTGAGGTGATCTGGGAGTGGTCATATTTAACACCAAGTGGAGAGGCTGTGTAAGTCAAGTAAAACTACCCCAACAAGTAGCACTTACTAAATTTGAACCAGCATAGTGAATGCTCAAGTTAGGGTAATGATGATGACAACTCAAATGTTTCTTCAGTTTTGTACTGGGGCTCCATTTGAAGACAGGACACAATTAAGACAACCCCAAAGAGACGCAGCTATTAGCCCCAAAATCAGCAATGCCTCCATTGGAAGTCGTGTGGATGTATAACATATTACAAGCAGTTTGTCAGGCAACTTACTTGATGTCCCTTCCCAGGCTGTCTCCTTAGTGTTGTGGGAGGAATGATATGCCTTGCTAGAATCTGCTCATCTCATATAGAGGCTGCTCTGAGATGCACGTCTCTTTTTCCTTTGTTTTCTAGAGTATCGGCTATATGGGTGACGGTTTGTAAACGACCCCACCGATGTGACTGGTGGACTTCTCATCACAATGAATGTAAATTTGCATTTGATGAGAGGTCACTCTTGACACTTCCTGGTAAAGAAACATTGCCAACTAATGCAGTTATTTAACTGCAACACAAAATAACATGAAGTATTACTCTTATGTGTAATAGTAGCATTGACATCAGTGTTTGTACTGTAGCTAAGAGCAATTTCCAACATTGCAGCACTTCTCATGCCTGGGAGATAGAGTTCTCCAAGTGTTATTCCCTCTGCATTCCAAAAGGCTCTGATGTAAATGAAGGCAAATTTAAAAATGTATATCATTTCCAAAAGCAGATTGCCCACCAGCAAGACAACCCCAAAGAGAAGCACTTATGGAATCAAAATACCACCAATGCCTCCATTTCAGGTTATCTTGGAGTGTTTCTGAGGTTTCAAGAGTACATTCACTGGATATTGCTGTGTAAGTCAAGTAAAACTACCCCAACAAGTAGCACTTACTAAATTTGAACAAAACAAGTCAATGCTCAAGTTAGGGTAGTAAGTTTGACAAATGCATCCTTTAGTTTTACAGAATGGATAGATGTGAAGGCAAGACACAACAAGACAACCCCAAAGAGAAGCACTTATGAACCCAAATATCATGAATGCTTATATTTGAGGTTATCTGAATGTGTTTTTAAGCTTTTTGAGGTTGAACTTTGATTCTCACTGAATGGCAGACCAAGAAGCCTGGCATATGCATCCACATTGTCATACTAGCATGTGAGTCTTCCATGGCAGATGGTGCACAGACAAGACAACCCCAAAGAGAAGCACTTATGGACTCAAAATACCACCAAGACTACCATTTGAGGTGATCTGGGAGTGGTCATATTTAACACCAAGTACATCCACTGGAGAGGCTGTGTAAGTCAAGTAAAACTACCCCAACAAGTAGCACTTACTAAATTCGAACCAGCATAGTGAATGCTCAAGTTAGGGTAATGATGATGACAACTCAAATGTTTCTTCAGTTTTGTACTGGGGCTCCATTTGAAGACGGGACACAATTAAGACAACCCCAAAGAGACGCAGCTATTAGCCCCAAAATCAGCAATGTCTCCATTGGAAGTCGTGTGGATGTATAACATATTACAAGCAGTTTGTCAGGCAACTTACTTGATGTCCCTTCCCAGGCTGTCTCCTTAGTGTTGTCTCTTCTGGTGAAGAGGGAGGAATGATATGCCTTGCTAGAATCGGCTCATCTCATATAGAGGCTGCTCTGAGATGCACGTTCTTTTTCCTTTGTTTCTAGAGTATCTATATGGGTGACGGTTTGTAAACGACCCCACCAATCTGACCTGGATGGACTTCTCATCACAATGAATGTAAATTTGCATTTGATGAGAGGTCACTCTTGACACTTCCTGGTAAAGAAACATTGCCAACTAATGCAGTTATTTAACTGCAACACAAAATAACATGAAGTGATTACTCTTATGTGTAAATAGTAGCAAATTATACATGACATCAGTGTTTGTACTGTAGCTAAGAGCAATTTCCCAACATTGCAGCAATTCTCATGCCTGGGAGATAGAGTTCTCCAAGTGTTATTACCTCTGCATTCCAAAAGGCTCTGATGTAAATGAAGGCATATTTAAAAATGTATATCATTTCCAAAAGCAGATTGCCCACCAGCAAGACAACCCCAAAGAGAAGCACTTATGGAATCAAAATACCACCAATGCCTCCATTTCAGGTTGTCTTGGAGTGTTTCTGAGGTTTCAAGAGTACATTCACTGGATATTGCTGTGTAAGTCAAGTAAAACTACCCCAACAAGTAGCACTTACTAAATTTGAACAAAACAAGTCAATGCTCAAGTTAGGGTAGTAAGTTTGACAAATGCATCCTTTAGTTTTAAAGAATGGATAGATGTGAAGGCAAGACACAATCAAGACAACCCCAAAGAGAAGCACTTATGAACCCAAATATCATGAATGCTTATATTTGAGGTTATCTGAATGTGTTTTTAAGCTTTTTGAGGTTGAACTTTGATTCTCACTGAATGGCAGACCAAGAAGCCTGGCATATGCATCCACATTGTCATACTGGCATGTGAGTCTTCCATGGCAGATGGTGCACAGACAAGACAACCCCAAAGAGAAGCACTTATGGACTCAAAATACCACCAATACTACCATTTGAGGTGATCTGGGAGTGGTCATATTTAACACCAAGTACATCCAGTGGAGAGGCTGTGTAAGTCAAGTAAAACTACCCCAACAGCAATGCCTCCATTGGAAGTCGTGTGGATGTATAACATATTACAAGCAGTTTGTCAGGCAACTTACTTGATGTCCCTTCCCAGGCTGTCTCCTTAGTGTTGTCTCTTCTGGTGAAGAGGGAGGAATGATATGCCTTGCTAGAATCTGCTCATCATATAGAGGCTGCTCTGAGATGCACGTCTCTTTTTCCTTTGTTTCTAGAGTATCGGCTATATGGGTGACGGTTTGTAAACGACCCCACCGATCTGAACTGGGTGGACTTCTCATCACAATGAATGTAAATTTGCATTTGATGAGAGGTTGACACTTCCTGGTAAAGAAACATTGCCAACTAATGCAGTTATTTAACTAACACAAAATAACATGAAGTGATTACTCTTATGTGTAAATAGTAGCATGACATCAGTGTTTGTACTGTAGCTAAGAGCAATTTCCCAACATTGCAGCAATTCTCATGCCTGGGAGATAGAGTTCTCCAAGTGTTATTCCCTCTGCATTCCAAAAGGCTCTGATGTAAATGAAGGCAAATTTAAAAATGTATATCATTTCCAAAAGCAGATTGCCCACCCCAAAGAGAAGCACTTATGGAATCAAAATACCACCAATGCCTCCATTTCAGGTTATCTTGGAGTGTTTCCTGAGGTTTCAAGAGTACATTCACTGGATATTGCTGTGTAAGTCAAGTAAAACTACCCCAACAAGTAGCACTTACTAAATTTGAACAAAACAAGTCAATGCTCAAGTTAGGGTAGTAAGTTTGACAAATGCATCCTTTAGTTTTAAAGAATGGATAGATGTGAAGGCAAGACACAACCAAGACAACCCCAAAGAGAAGCACTTATGAACCCAAATATCATGAATGCTTATATTTGAGGTTATCTGAATGTGTTTTTAAGCTTTTTGAGGTTGAACTTTGATTCTCACTGAATGGCAGACCAAGAAGCCTGGCATATGCATCCACATTGTCATACTGGCATGTGAGTCTTCCATGGCAGATGGTGCACAGACAAGACAACCCCAAAGAGAAGCACTTATGGACTCAAAATACCACCAATACTACCATTTGAGGTGATCTGGGAGTGGTCATATTTAACACCATCCAGTGGAGAGGCTGTGTAAGTCAAGTAAAACTACCCCAACAAGTAGCACTTACTAAATTTGAACCAGCATAGTGAATGCTCAAGTTAGGGTAATGATGATGACAACTCAAATGTTTCTTCAGTTTTGTACTGGGGCTCCATTTGAAGACAGGACACAATTAAGACAACCCCAAAGAGACGCAGCTATTAGCCCCAAAATCAGCAATGCCTCCATTGGAAGTCGTGTGGATGTATAACATATTACAAGCAGTTTGTCAGGCAACTTACTTGATGTCCCTTCCCAGGCTGTCTCCTTAGTGTTGTCTCTTCTGGTGAAGAGGGAGGAATGATATGCCTTGCTAGAATCTGCTCATCTCATATAGAGGCTGCTCTGAGATGCACGTCTCTTTTTCCTTTGTTTCTAGAGTATCGGCTATATGGGTGACGGTTTGTAAACGACCCCACCGATCTGAACTGGGTGGACTTCTCATCACAATGAATGTAAATTTGCATTTGATGAGAGGTCACTCTTGACACTTCCTGGTAAAGAAACATTGCCAACTAATGCAGTTATTTAACTGCAACACAAAATAACATGAAGTGATTACTCTTATGTGTAATAGTAGCATGACATCAGTGTTTGTACTGTAGCTAAGAGCAATTTCCCAACATTGCAGCACTTCTCATGCCTGGGAGATAGAGTTCTCCAAGTGTTATTCCCTCTGCATTCCAAAAGGCTCTGATGTAAATGAAGGCACATTTAAAAATGTATATCATTTCCAAAAGCAGATTGCCCACCAGCAAGACAACCCCAAAGAGAAGCACTTATGGAATCAAAATACCACCAATGCCTCCATTTCAGGTTATCTTGGAGTGTTTCTGAGGTTTCAAGAGTACATTCACTGGATATTGCTGTGTAAGTCAAGTAAAACTACCCCAACAAGTAGCACTTACTAAATTTGAACAAGACAAGTCAATGCTCAAGTTAGGGTAGTAAGTTTGACAAATGCATCCTTTAGTTTTACAGAATGGATAGATGTGAAGGCAAGACACAACCAAGACAACCCCAAAGAGAAGCACTTATGAACCCAAATATCATGAATGCTTATATTTGAGGTTATCTGAATGTGTTTTTAAGCTTTTTGAGGTTGAACTTTGATTCTCACTGAATGGCAGACCAAGAAGCCTGGCATATGCATCCACATTGTCATACTAGCATGTGAGTCTTCCATGGCAGATGGTGCACAGACAAGACAACCCCAAAGAGAAGCACTTATGGACTCAAAATACCACCAAGACTACCATTTGAGGTGATCTGGGAGTGGTCATATTTAACACCAAGTACATCCACTGGAGAGGCTGTGTAAGTCAAGTAAAACTACCCCAACAAGTAGCACTTACTAAATTCGAACCAGCATAGTGAATGCTCAAGTTAGGGTAATGATGATGACAACTCAAATGTTTCTTCAGTTTTGTACTGGGGCTCCATTTGAAGACGGGACACAATTAAGACAACCCCAAAGAGACGCAGCTATTAGCCCCAAAATCAGCAATGCCTCCATTGGAAGTCGTGTGGATGTATAACATATTACAAGCAGTTTGTCAGGCAACTTACTTGATGTCCCTTCCCAGGCTGTCTCCTTAGTGTTGTTTTGGTGAGGGGGAATGATATGCCTTGCTAGAATCTGCTCATCTCATATAGAGGCTGCTCTGATGCTGTCTCTTTTTCCTTTGTTTCTAGAGTATCGGCTATATGGGTGACGGTTTGTAAACGACCCCACCAATCTGAACTGGATGGACTTCTCATCACAATGAATGTAAATTTGCATTTGATGAGAGGTCACTCTTGACACTTCCTGGTAAAGAAACATTGCCAACTAATGCAGTTATTTAACTGCAACAAAAATAACATGAAGTGATTACTCTTATGTGTAAAATGTAGCATGACATCAGTGTTTGTACTGTAGCTAAGAGCAATTTCCCAACATTGCAGCAATTCTCATGCCTGGGAGATAGAGTTCTCCAAGTGTTATTACCTCTGCATTCCAAAAGGCTCTGATGTAAATGAAGGCAAATATTTAAAAATGTATATCATTTCCAAAAGCAGATTGCCCACCCAAAAAGAGAAGCACTTATGGAATCAAAATACCACCAATGCCTCCATTTCAGGTTATCTTGGAGTGTTTCTGAGGTTTCAAGAGTACATTCACTGGATATTGCTGTGTAAGTCAAGTAAAACTACCCCAACAAGTAGCACTTACTAAATTTGAACAAACAAGTCAATGCTCAAGTTAGGGTAGTAAGTTTGACAAATGCATCCTTTAGTTTTACAGAATGGATAGATGTGAAGACAAGACATAACCAAGACAACCCCAAAGAGAAGCACTTATGAACCCAAATATCATGAATGCTTATATTTGAGGTTATCTGAATGTGTTTTTAAGCTTTTTGAGGTTGAACTTTGATTCTCACTGAATGGCAGACCAAGAAGCCTGGCATATGCATCCACATTGTCATACTGGCATGTGAGTCTTCCATGGCAGATGGTGCACAGACAAGACAACCCCAAAGAGAAGCACTTATGGACTCAAAATACCACCAATACTACCATTTGAGGTGATCTGGGAGTGGTCATATTTAACACCAAGTACATCCACTGGAGAGGCTGTGTAAGTCAAGTAAAACTACCCAACAAGTAGCACTTACTAAATTTGAACCAGCATAGTGAATGCTCAAGTTAGGGTAATGATGATGACAACTCAAATGTTTCTTCAGTTTTGTACTGGGGCTCCATTTGAAGACAGGACACAATTAAGACAACCCCAAAGAGAAGCACTTATGAACCCAAATATCATGAATGCTTATATTTGAGGTTATCTGAATGTGTTTTTAAGCTTTTTGAGGTTGAACTTTGATTCTCACTGAATGGCAGACCAAGAAGCCTGGCATATGCATCCACATTGTCATACTAGCATGTGAGTCTTCCATGGCAGATGGTGCACAGACAGACAACCCCAAAGAGAAGCATTATGGACTCAAAATACCACCAATACTACCATTTGAGGTGATCTGGGAGTGGTCATATTTAACACCAAGTGGAGAGGCTGTGTAAGTCAAGTAAAAATACCCAACAAGTAGCACTTACTAAATTTGAACCAGCATAGTTGCTCAAGTTAGGGTAATGATGATGACAACTCAAATGTTTCTTCAGTTTTGTACTGGGGCTCCATTTGAAGACAGGACACAATTAAGACAACCCCAAAGAGACGCAGCTATTAGCCCCAAAATCAGCAATGCCTCCATTGGAAGTCGTGTGGATGTATAACATATTACAAGCAGTTTGTCAGGCAACTTACTTGATGTCCCTTCCCAGGCTGTCTCCTTAGTTTGTGGGAGGAATGATATGCCTTGCTAGAATCTGCTCATCTCATATAGAGGCTGCTCTGAGATGCACGTCTTTTTCCTTTGTTGCTAGAGTATCGGCTATATGGGTGACGGTTTGTAAACGACCCCACCAATGGACCTGGATGGACTTCTCATCACAATGAATGTAAATTTGCATTTGATGAGAGGTCGCTCTTGACACTTCCTGGTAAAGAAACATTGCCAATATGCAGTTATTTAACTGCAACACAAAATAACATTAGTAATTACTCTTATGTGTATTATAGTAGCAAATTATACATGACATCAGTGTTTGTACTGTAGCTAAGAGCAATTTTCCAACATTGCAGCACTTTCTCATGCTGGGAGATAGAGTTCTCCAAGTGTTATTCCCTTGCATTCCAAAAGGCTTGATGTAAATGAAGGCAAATTTAAAAATGTATATCATTTCCAAAAGCAGATTGCCCACCAGCAAGACAACCCAAGAGAAGCACTTATGGAATTCTTAATACCACCAATGCCTCCATTTCAGGTTATCTTGGAGTTTCTGAGGTTTCAAGAGTACATTCATGGATATTGCTGTGTAAGTCAAGTAAAACTACCCCAACAAGTAGCACTTACTAAATTTGAACAAAACAAGTCAATGCTCAAGTTAGGGTAGTAAGTTTGACAAATGCATCCTTTAGTTTTACAGAATGGATAGATGTGAAGGCAAGACACAACCAAGACAACCCCCAAAGAGAAGCACTTATGAACCCAAATATCATGAATGCTTATATTTGAGGTTATCTGAATGTGTTTTTAAGCTTTTGTGGTTGAACTTTGATTCTCACTGAATGGCAGACCAAGAAGAATGGCATATGCATCCACATTGTCATACTTGCATGTGAGTCTTCCATGGCAGATGGTGCACAGACAGACAACCCAAAGAGAAGCACTTATGGACTCAAAATACCACCAAGACTACCATTTGAGGTGATCTG